>JAVSBV010025098.1:0-11911 GCA_033117975.1 Parotocinclus spilosoma | reverse complement strand
ACGCGCGCTGCGCGGGGACAACAAAACAAACCGCCACGTGGGGGACGCTAAAAACCAAAACAAAGCCACGTGACGGTAGCAGCGCGCCGGAGCGGCCGTGGCGCGTACCCTTACACACTGCCAGAGCTCAACATTTTTTCAAAAGCATATATAATATATTGTAACAGTATGTGAAACAAAAAGTCAGTTATTTAGATTTATTTAGATATATTTGAGCATATGTTTTAAGATCATTTGTGGTTAGGGGGTAGAATGCCCAAACCTACGCAACCATCTGTATAATGGAAGGCATTTAAACATTTTCTACTACCCCTGGCAATAATTATGCAATCAGCTTACTTACAGGATTTTCACCCGGCTAAAAGTTGAGCACAAATATACATGCTGTTGTAACACTGGGGCATTTGGATGAAGATAGCATAGTTTTAAATTAAAACAACTTAAGAGTGGGTTTGACTGACTTGTTAATGCCCTTACTGGGCACGTTTTAGGTACACATTTTCAATTGCTGAGCCAATCACATGGCAACAATGTATTTAGGCATGTAGACATAGTCACGATGAACTTCAGAATGGCTAAAAAGCATGATTTAACCAATTTTAAATCTGGTGTAGCTGTTGGTGCTTGTCTAAGTGCCTTGTTTATGCCAGCATACCTCTACTGGTTTGAACCCTCAGAAAGTAAAAGAAGCTTAAATAACAATTACGTACAACTGAGGCATGCAGAAGAGCATATTGGAATTTGCAACATATCAAACCTTAAAGCAGATGGGCTACAAGTGTTACGAGATGTGGTGGTTTTAATAGGACCCAGGTTTGCAGGATAAATGTATCTCACGGCGCATAATAAGAATGGGGAAATAATATAGAACAGAAAAGGGAAAAGTGATGAAGATCAGAGTGTAAACATAAAAGCTCAGGGCGGTCTTGTAGCCCGAATATCACACAAAAGGTGGCGAAGCGCCAGAACACGAGAATAAAATCAGATGCGCAAGGAGCGTAAACGCAAATAGATTCTCAAGGCACCGAAGCGCCAGAGGGCTAGTGTGAGCTTGGAAGCGAAGAAACCAGACCAGAGCGCGTCCTATTCAGGACGAACACCCAGCTGGAGTGAGGCTAGGTAGGTGCCGACGACGGAAAAGCGCAAGCTAAGAGCGTGCGAGGAGCGCACGAGTACGGGACGGGAAAACCCGCAAAGTGCCCCAAACAAACTAAATACCTCGGGGGTTACACGCCCATACAAATCCTTCGGCACTAGAAACCCACAGAACTTTACCACTATCTCTCGGGAACGCGGAAGGGCGCAAGGGCGCCGATGGAATGGAAATGGAATGATGATGACCTGGCACCAAACCGCGCTAAAACCACTCCTTTATAGGACGTGAAGCAGCTGTTTGGGATCAGGACATAATTACGATAATGGATATAGGCCGCCTCATCGATAGCTCTGTAATGTCGACCGGCGAGGATGACCAAACGCACCGGGGGAAGGTAGGAACCCTAACAACAAGAGGAGTTTTCACTTCTGTCAGCTAAGAACAGGCTACTGAGGCTACAGTTCTCACAGGCACGTCAAAATTAGACGATAGAAGATTGGAAAACGTTGCCTGATCTGATGAGTCTTGATTTCTGCTGTGATATTTGGGTGGTCAGAATTTATTGTGAATAACCACCCCGCCAGCCTTGTGTAAATGGTTCAGGCTGGTTGTGGTGATAAAATGATATGTAGGGCTATATTCTTGACATACATCGGACCCCTGTCTTCCTAACCCTGTCACAGCCTCCCGAGTATTGGTGTTTACCATGTCCATCTCTTTGTTACCAGAATACAATACAATACTAGAATAATAGTAAAGTTCTGATGTATAATACTAACTGCCTGTATAATGCACCATGCCAAAGCTATAACAAATCTCAATCTGGTTACTTGAACATGAAAATAAGTTCAGTGGGCTCAAATTACCTCCATAGTCACTAGATATCAATCCAATAGATCACACTGGGGGATGTGGTTGAATGTGAGATGCACATCATGGATGTTCAGTAGACAAATCTGCAGCAACTGTGTGATGCCATGATGTTAATATAGGCCAACGACTGTGAGCCAAGATTTCAGCACCTTGCTAAACCTATTACACAATAAACTAAGACATTTCTGATGGGCAAAGAGAGTCTAACCTTGTACTGGCAATGCACTGCTAATATTGTGGCCTTTGATTGCTTATTAACCAACATCATTGCATGATGAAATATGTAACATACTTAAGATTCTGCAGTTTAGTTCTGTTTTTTACTCCTGGCAAACACTATGGAATGTAACATTTAGACCTTCACTCAGCTTTCTTTCTTTGTAGCACATTAATAACATATATGACATCCAACATTTTTTTGTTAAACGTGAATATTAAGACATCGTGAAGAACATCTCAAACAAATTCATTTAACATACTGTACTTTAATTTATGACAGAATTTTCATCAGTTAGAGGACAAACAAAATAGTAAGCCAGGCATGGTATCAAATCATCATATAGAAAGCTCAAAGGAATGTGCTTGAATCTACTTGATCCTAAAAATAATATGCCATTAATTAAAATAATTTGAATAAATTTGTTTGAGGTATGCTTCACAGAGCCAACTATGAAATAAGAGTGTTTTGAAGTGTGAGTTATCTATAATTTGCCCATTTGTCGCAATGTAAAAAATGTGTGCTATGTGTGATAAATCCATTATTTAAAAAAAACCTTTATAATTTTTTTAAGTCTGTTGGATCCACCGCTGACATTAAAACAATGCTATCTTCCTCCACATGCTTCAGGTGGTACTTCAGCATTTAGACTTCTGTTTGACTTTCATTACCCATTCTTCAAAAGATTTTTTTAAAACCTGATATTATAAATGGCGGACAGACGGTCAGGATTGATACTTGCCAATAATCTTTATATGGCAACTGCAGTATATTTATTTGCTGGGGATAAAGTGAGGTTATGGCCCAAATTTGGCATTGCAACCATATATGGGCCTTGCTGTTTCTTTCTCTCTGAATGATAAGCCTATTTTGGAGTTTTGATTGCCACTGAATGGTTTTAAAGGTGGTGCAGAAAAGGATCCTAATAACTGTGCCCATTAACTTCGGATATGAATTAGGAGCCATAACTGGGTCTTGATCTTGATTCCCTGCTGGACATATATGATCAGGTTTATAATGTTTCCCCATGTATCTACTTAGATGAAAAGATTCACCAATTCCCAAAATGTACCAAATGATTAAGAACCACTCATTTGAAATGCAGTCACAGTGTCACTTGATTAAGTGATATACGCAATTGCAGCTGTGTTATCTCTTATATAGCCCAGAAAATGTAATAGGGATTCCCGTACAGTGTACATGTATGCAATTTTTTTTTAATTTAAAGTCCACATTATGGTTTGTGAATCAGAAAGTTGACAGAAATGGACATTGCTCAGAGATTACCATAGTTACATAGTTGATGGATTGGATTTAGATGATGGACCTAAATGATTTGTTTGTTTGATAAAAGGCAAAAAATTAATGATAGGCAGTATTATGAACAACAAGAAAGATTTGCCAGATGAATCAGAGAATCGATGACTGAATGTGATTCAGTTTATTGAGGTATAGGTTGAAGAGAATACACAGTTAGTGGACAGCAAACAAATTAGTATTATTTACAATAGTACAGGACATATCATATACAGCTTGTTATAAATGAGTAGGGGAAAGTCATATACACAAAGATGAGTAAATTAAACAAAGAAGACACTAAACACATCAACTGACTTAGAACAGACTCTGTTCCAATCGTGAGCTTGATCAGTAAGGTAGTGAGTTTTTGAGTAAATGACCGCCTCTGCTCATGGTTCAGCACTGTTGATTGGCTTGTGTGAGAAGCACATAGCAACAATGTTTAACCATCCAAGCGAAACACTGATAAACTAATGACAGTCATAACCACTGTTTGATAAATACCAATTGCTTTAAATTAAACTAAATAACTTGTTGGTATGTCTTTGAGATAAGAAAAAACACAATAAACTTGTGTACACATCTCCCTTCTTTCCATTTTATCCAGCCTTTGTCTAGTTGAAACTGCAGGGATTTTAAGGAGCTCTGCTTTGTGATTTGTTTTTCCTTTCGCTATACTTGTAGCACTTGGTTAGCTCTAGCAGCCATTGTGTTCACAAAACCGTGCAAAAACTGCCGTGGAGCTCTGCAAGGATTTTCTGACCTCTGTGCAGATGCTCTTGGCAGCCTTTGTTGAATGAGACAAAAGTTTGGGAACTGAAGGTCAACTACTAAATGTGTATTTTGTTCTCTTTGCAGAGTATTCAGTTTGTTGGTAGGAAGCTAAGCTTGTGAGTTTTTAGATGTGAAAGCCCCACTTGGGCTCACTCGCTCAGGTTTCACAGGCAGAATGTTCCCATTGACATTTATGCCATTTATCATACACCCATATTACCCTTACAACTGATACAACTGATATAGTTTCTAACAAAACTAAGAAATTGTGGGTTAAGTACCTTACTTAGGGACCCAACAGTGGCAACCTGGAAGAGGTAGGATTTGAACCCTGGGCTTTGTGGTCCGACAAATGTGTTATCTTAACATTCTATTTTTTCTAGGACAGAATACATGAGAGGGTAGGGGGATAGAGAGTGTATGTGTTTGTGTGTCTGTGTGTAGGAGCTTAGCTTGGTTATCATTAGGCAATTTAATTCTTTACTGCTGAGCAAAAAGTGGAAGGTCAATGTGGCCTGAAAAACACTAATACCACTCTACACACACACACACACATATTCAATGACACATGGTCCATATACACACCTCTACATTAACTGTGTTTTTCTTTTTATTTCTGTAAGAATGTTGTTTAGCAGTTGTTATTGAACTGTCTTATTGTTTACTGTTTACTGGTATGACTGTATTAATATGCCAGGATTTTAAATCAATAAACCTGTTATGCTAGGCTGTTAGTGTGCAGCCCATTAAAAAAGGAACTTTGGAGTTCATTTTGATGTGGTTTAACTGTGGATGAATTGTGTGGACACAATTAATGCGAAAAAATGAAAAGACATTGAAATTAACTACAGCTATGTGATGTTTAACGGCCATATGAATAACGTCCATTCAATTATCAGATGAGGTCTTAAAAATTATAATAAATTATAATAGGAAATAAAATCTGTCCTAAAAAAAATAAAACCTGTAACTCCGGACATTGTGGCCATAAACAGACTGGCAAAGACACTGTACAGCACTGCCCGATGAATTCTAGTAGAGTGCACGTTACTGTACTGAACTCATTACAGCATTTTACCAATAATTATTACAGATTCCTATGTTAATTGATTGTTTGTTGCGAGTGCTGACAGTTTATTATTATTGTTTTGATACACTTGTAATACTAGTACTAGTAATATTAATACTAGTTGTGTGTACTGACTAAAACACCATTATTGTGACACCAAAGATGTTGCAGTACTCAGTCAATGGGCAGTTTTACCCCTCGGGGTTTATGCTTATTGACTTTAGATATCTGTCTTTTTGAATTGGAATGTCATTCCAATGGAGTAAATGATGAACCAGGGCAACACACACATTAATGTTGCATTATCCTTTGAATGCTGTTTCTTGGTGACTGCATTGATCTGAACATGTCTGTTCCACTCAGAAAGACCACTTTACTCACCGGGGTTACACTGGCCAGCCCTTGGCTATTCCACTGGTTTTTGGCTATGCACAAATGATGCACCCTGAAAAGAAAACCTAAGAAAACAGACAGAACAACCATGACTACAAAAAAGATTTCCTGTCACTCTGAAACAACAGCCACTGTCTTTTCAACTGGTTGACAAACACCTCTTTGAGTTACCCAGCTATTGATCAGGAATCAATATAAGGAATCAATAACCCTTAAAAAAGAGCCTGCAGTCTAATTTTCTGTGTAAAGTGAAATCCGTAATTGTGCTGAATTGATTACTAATAATTGCTCAGTGTGACTTAATTTGTTTGGGAAAGAGGTTAAGACCTTTAAGCTGGATGTAAAGTAAAAATGAACTGACTAAAGTAAATATTAACTTAAATAAATTGACTTCTGTATTTCTAGAGATCTCGGTTTAAATTCCCAGCCCAGACTCTGCCATGTTCTCTCAGTTTTTATTCAAGTTCTCTTATTTCCTCCCACAATTCAAAGGCATGTATTGGTGTCTCTAAAATGTTCCGTTTTTGCGCCTCTGTTTGTTTGTGTATGTCCAGTGATGGAGGATCACAATGTCTGAAGTTGTTTCATATGTTGTGGCCTGTGTTGCTGATAAGCAACAGAATCCAGACACCCTACATTGGATTACAGAATGAGTAAATTAATGGATACTTTGTATTTAATCATAGATCCGCATGAGTCTGTCTTAAAACCTAATGAGCTGCCAATGTAGACACTGACTAGTTAAGTGGGCAGCATTCTAACAGACATCCATCTTCATAAGTTAGATTACTGAAAATCTCTTGCTTGCCACCCACTGCATGTGACTGGTTTTTATTTACCTCAGTTACTAATATTGCCAGAGTACTGTAGAATCTTCTCTTAATTTTGTTGTTGCCAGAGGCTTAAAAATCCAATAGCATAAATGCAAACCCCTTTAATGTACAAAGTTGCAAAATGGTCTAACATTGAAAAAAATGCTATTTTTTGCAGTTATATGGCATGAAACTAAATAAAACACGAAAAAATTAGCACAAGATTTAAATTAAAATAATTACCATCTGCCTCTGTTCCTGTTTGTTATTTTTGTAAATATACACAGATTAGGCTAATGAAATATCCCCTCATTTTGTGAGCAGTGTAGTTTTGCATGCATTGCATCATAGAGATATAGGCCAAAGAAGTGTTTGATCCTTGATTAAAATTCGGCCAAAGTATGGTATTTCAGTATGCAGCATTTTTAAGGCTTCTGAAAATTCACACAAGGTTCTTGTGGGGAGCGCACTTACTATGATGTAAAACGCTGGCTATGTAGGCAGCTCACTAGGTTTTGAGACAGACCTGCTGTGCCACCATAGGAGGACATAGCATTTAGGATTTGTAGAAGTTATACTTCATTCTGATTAACTTAGACCTTGTGGCCTCCTGTCTAGTTTTCTGTGTTATATTTCAGACAGGCCAGCGGGTGTGACAGAATGTTCCTTGAAAGATTGACCTGTTCAAAAGATAATGCTTAGTCGGTATACTTTTGCAGAAGCTGATAATTCCTTGAATAAAAAGCAAAGCTTAGAACATAGGAATAAGAATCTACAATAAAATGTTGTTACAGAATGTTTAGATGGCACAGTGGAACAGTGTTTAGCGCTGTGACCTCCAGAGAATCAGTCTTGTCCCGGTTTTAGGTGCCGGTAAGGTGTACTCGGAGATTGCTGTTGATACCAGAAAAATACAATGCATGTGTCTGTGGTAATTTTTTTTTCCAATCATTTGAATATTAATACCCCATTCAAACAGAAGACACCAGTTCTTTATCTAGATGCTTTGAAATTATTATTATTATTTTTTTTGCTTTTAATAGCAAAATGGACTGAATGGATGTTGTTGGCTATGTTCACCTGGCTTTGTGTTGAATTCCGATTAATTATCATCAATTGCTTTTGTTTTTGTTTTAGTTTGGCTAAGAATACAATCTAATATTCATCATTAATAATCATTTTAGAGCACGTATTATTGAATTTTATAATTTACAAAATATATGCTGAAATGTAATGTTATTTATCATTATACAGGGTCAGTCAAAAAGCACAGGACATCCTTTTATTTCAGAAACAAAAGGAAAAATTACATAATTTGCAAGTAATGATTGAGGGGGCCTATCTTTTAGGCTATGTCCAGAATGCAGCCACCATCTTGAAAGCCGCCATACTGGATCAAGGGCAAGTTTTTTTTTAAATGGGAAGGTGACCATGTAGCATATCAAAGAAGACCAAAATTGTATCAGAAATGGAATGCTGCAATATCTCTCGTGGTTCGAAAGTTATCAACACAAAAAGTTCTAAAGTTTTGTTGCTCATCACAGGTAACTGAAGTTGGAATTGATGATTCTGTTGTCTTTGGAACACAGCTGCTGTATCATTGGCACAGACTTCAACAACCGACACCCAGAAAGACCACAGATTTCAAACAGCTCTGTTATATCTCTCGTAGCTAAATTCTGAGAAACCAGGACTGTGGACGTCAAGCAATATAGTGATCGCTACCAACAAAGAAACCGCAACAATGTTTTTGGCAGTCTTTACAAAAAGTCTACAACGCAGCACATGATGTGTCCTGTGTCTTTTGACTCACCCTGTATAATGAGGGATAATGAATGTAAGGTTAATTACAAACGAATTGCATTTTCTTCCTTTTGTACTTGTTTGCCAAAACAAATCTGAATCTGGTCTTGGTTTTGACTTGATCTTGACACAGACTTAACTTGTCTCAGTTTTGTAGACGTATGGTTCCTCCCATAATACACACACTGGCGTTCTGTCAGCTGACACGTCTGAACTGTTACTGTGTGTGTGCATGTGTGTATGCGTGTATATGTGTGTGTGTGTGTGTGTGTGTGTGTGTGCGCGTGTGTATTTGCCCTTCTGTGGGATGCAGTTACTCTGTGCAGGTGCACTCTGATCATAGTATTTAAAGAAACCCTGCCAATTGAAAGAAGTGGGTTCTAAACATTTAACCCATTCTCACCCAACCACTTAAGGTGCACTCCCTCTCACTTTCCATATCCGCTTAATCAAATCGGTGATCACGGTCGACCTGGACCAAACTAGCGTCACAGACGTTTTTAACTTAGCTTTGTATGTAGACAGTATTTATATATTCCCTACCTTTTTAAAGGTCTTTTTCAGCACCTATTCAGCATCTTGCAAGTGCAGGGTACCCTTTAACAAATGCACATCTCGTTAGGCCACTTTGTTCACTGGTGTGGGTGTTCAGTCTTAGTTCCGTCTAAAGCAGTGGGGTTACAGCATCAATGGGATTACTGTGTGTTTGTATGTGTGTGTGTTTGAAAGAGTCTGAATTTTTGTGTGTGTTGTGTTATCTATAAATGTTCTAAAATCAGGATGTCTCAGCTGCCGACGGGTGCACTTTTTGATTCCCTGTGGCATCTTCCTCCTACTCAGACCTTGATTTCTCTTTCTGTCTCTGTCTCTCTCGCTCTCTCTCTCTCCATCTCTAACGCTTTCCTTCCTGCTGTGCTTGTAGCAGTGTGATTCGCCATGGGCTGCCTTTCTCTGCAGACTGCCTCACCTGTTCGCCAAAGGTTTTACTGTGGGTCAAAATGGAATAGCACTAAAAGGATCATAGTCTTAGCTCTTTGTCTGTACTGAACATGCAAAATAACATTTTAATCCTGTAAGTATTACAACACCACCGCTTAGGTTGAACAGTGGCAATTCACCAGCCTTTAACTGTAATAACCCAGGTTTGAGAACCTGGAAGTGTCTTCTGAGTAGGTACAGACACAGACATGGCTCGATGTCTGAGAGAGGAGATCGTTCTCTTTTGCTGCAACAGCAATCCCTGCTGGCTCAGCAATGGGATTTACAGATTTGATTCACAGTTCAACGCATGCTTACGTTTATGCCCTGTGTTCAACATCAGCATTTTCTAATCAAAAATCGTAGCTCTGAAATTAAAAAAGAAATACATAAAAACATTGGTTTCCAAATGTAAAGAAAATGTTATTTTTTTGTCACCATATCTTAAATAACTGAGCGAAAGCTTTCCTTTTTTAAGTAGGAAGAATTTTTTTTAAATGTGTACTTTAATTTAAAAATAGAGAAAAATAAAAAGAATCTTTAATCTCCTGAAATAAAAATAAATTAGGAGTCTCGCAGAGAATGGAATATCTGCGTGTTGCCTAATACCCTCTGCTGTTGATAAAATGCAAATACATTAGATGGCACAATAAAAAAAAAGCAAATAATTCAACTATGTGATGCACCGCCCCTAACAGCAAATAATATTTTGCATATGATGGTGAAAACAGGTACAAAAGTATTCATTTTCTATCAACAGTAAATCTTGTCAGTAAAACATGTCGACATGAAAAAAAAAAAACCTTTTTGGCCATAAAGAGCATTGTGATGTATGGAAGAAAAAAGGGGTTGCTTACAAGCCTAACAACAACCTCCTGCAAGTAAATCACTGGCGTGGCAGGATCTTGTTGTGGGGGAGTTTTATTCAGGAGTGACTGGTGCTATTCACAAATAAATGGCATTATGATAAATGAAAATTAGGTGGAGTTGGTGAAGCAAATCTCATCATCAGTCAGAAAGTGAAAGTTTGGACACAAAAGTTATTTCCAATGGAAACATATCCCAAAAAAACTTCCAATGTTAAGGCGAAATAGCTTTAGGACAAGAAAGTGAAAGTAAGTGATCATCACAAAGCCCTGTCCTCAGTCCCATAGAATATTTATGGGCAGAACTGAAAAAGCGAGTGTGAGCAAAGAGGCCTGTAAAACTTACTTGGCTACACCAGTTTTGTCGGGAGGAACTGACTAAAATCAGTCACAAATCAGGACATTTATTGTGAGAAGCTTATAGAAGGTTGCCTGAAATGTTTGACTTAAATTCAACAATTTAAGGGTAATGCTACAAAATACTGTTTTAAATAATGTTTTGGCCTTATGTCCCAAAAAAGGACGAAGAGGATAGCTGAAGTTAAGCAACAAAATACTAATCATGTGTATGTTACCAACTGATCCACTGGGCTAAGAAAAAATCTGAAAGATTTACTTGACTCTGGTTTCATTCTGATAACTAAATTTTAAACTGTAGTAGTCATTCTAACTGGTCTAATAGAGGAAAAGTTTACAAGGATTCAATATCAGGAATTGTAAGAAAAAAAATCGGGTTTGGGTAAATGTGTCCGATTTGTACATAAACTTGTTAATTTAACCCGTCTGAGCATCCTACAAAGATGTGCGAGCGTCAACTGATAAGAGTTGTTTTAGGCATGTCCCTGAGAGGGATTATATCTCAGAGCTGACATGGGTAAGGTTAGCGTTCCTCCCGGAGGAGCTGTATTCTGTGGACAGTATTCTATGGGCTGAGCTTCTCAGCCTGTTGCCACGATGACCCGGGAGTCACGACGAGAAACAGATGAAAAGTGAGTCTGAGAACTGGACGAATGACATTGACAGCCAATGTACATTAACCAACCTTTGATGAACAAAATGAACAAATGCATTACTTTTGTTAATTAACAATGTAGTTTATCTCAATCCAAGGAGAGGTCAAAGCAATGAAACAACAAATATATTGTATAGACTTACCACTGTCAATGACCTTTTCAACTACTTAGCTCTTATGAAGAGTGTAATTCAGCAGTAAGTATCAAATCAGTCTATTGCTTGTATTTTAGTTGTGTATCATTATATTGCAAGTAATGCTAAGTGAATAATGCACAGCACAGCATGCATTGTATCTAGGGACTTACTTTCCAGGGATCAATATGAATGTTATTATAAGGGATCAGAACCAGAAAGGATACCACACATATTAACAAATAATCATATTGTGATTATGTACAGTAATGCATTATTCATGTCCATCCAATCAACATATGTTTGCAATAATGACTGAGGTCCTAAAAAATGTAAAACATTACCATAAATAATTAAAATCTTGCACCCCTAAACAGTTGGTCATCTTAACAGCCAATCAACGCTGCATGAGATTGAGTTTAACTGTGTTTGTGTAACTACTTTACCAGCTGATCATTAGCTAACATATGGACTAGAGACTGTTCTAACCTGATTATGGTGTTTAAGAACTTATACAGTGCATCCGGAAAGTATTCACAGCGCTTCACTTTTTCCACATTTTGTTACGTTACAGCCTTATTCCAA
>JAVSBV010025088.1:0-11911 GCA_033117975.1 Parotocinclus spilosoma | reverse complement strand
ATTGTCTCAAAGCAGCTTTACAATCTTATATGATCTTAAAAGGCCAATCCCAAATTGAGCAAGCCTAGGGTGACAGTAGAAAGGAAAAAACTCTCTGAAAGTAGAAGGAAGAAACCTTGGGAGGAACCAAGACTCAAAAAGGGACCCGACCTCCATGGGTGGCCTAAATGTTTCTTTAAATCACTTATTTTGGCCTTAAAACTTATAATAGCATAGATTCCACTAGATGTTAAAATTGTTCTGCAGGAATATTGATCACTGTGAACAGGATATCTTCAATCACTTGGTGCAAATTAGATGGAGGTACTGACATTTATTTTGGAGGATTTATAGGTGTGGTTTTGTTCAAAATAATGATTTCTTGATAATGGATTTTTTCAGACTAAATGCACAATTAAAGGTTGCAATAATTTGTTTGGTTGTAGTTTTCTTAGTGTGAGATCAGTCAATTTTAATCAAAATGAGAACTTTTTATAACCCTTTTTCTCACCTTTACCATGGGTACCAATCATTTGGGAGAGACGGTACATGGTATGTGAAATGTAGGAAATTACTATAGGACTATTAATTAGACAAGTAACACAAATGCATGATTTGTTTTATTTATTGGTAATTTTATTATATGTTATTAAGTGAATTATCATGAATGAATTGAAATGAATTGAGTTTTCTGTGCTTTTGCAGGAGGGTGGTCGTTCTAAGAGTCACCGGTACTGGCCCAAACTAGGTTCCAAACATAACTCGGCCACCCATGGCAAGTTTAAGGTTACTACCAAGTTTCGCACGGACTCGGGCTGCTATGCCACGACTGGATTAAAGGTCAAGCACCTGATGTCTGGCCAGGAACGCACTGTATGGCACCTGCAGTACACGGACTGGCCTGAGCAAGGCTGTCCCGAATATGTACAGGGTTTCCTCTGTAAGTAACTGTGTTTTAAAACAAACTTTAGTATGATTTTTCTGCTAACTGGAATTCCACTTTACTGTTTTAAAGCTTTAGGATATTTACATTTCCAGTAGTTGAAAAGGCTGTACAGTAACTAAACTGTACTCAACTAAACTAGACTTAACTGAAATATGCATTGAGAAGCATGGGCTGTTTACTTCATAGACACCCCCCTAACCCTGTTTCTGCAGCACTGGGGCAAATCCTCAGACTGGGGCAAAAATTAATCTTCCAACAGAACAACAGCCCATAAGAACACAGCTAAGATAACTAGGGAGCGGCCCCTGACTTGAACCCAATTTAACATCTTTGGAGATATCTAAAAATGGCTGTGCACCGCCATGGTGTTGTTTAGTGGTTCTGCAAAGAAACATGGAAGAAACTGGCCAAAAAATAAGTGTGCCAAGTTTTTAGCATCATACTCAAAAGGACTTGAGGCTATAATTGGTGCCAAATGTGTTTTAACTAAGTATTGAGTAAAGTAATTTTATTTTTAAAGTACTTTTATTTTTATTTTGAATACATCTGCAAAAAATCCTAACTTTTTTTTTTTTTCATTTTATCAATATGTCAAGTCAAGTCAAGTTTATTTATATAGCACATTTCATACGCAACGGTCATTCAAAGTGCTTACAAATGAGAAAATACAAAGATAAGACAAATGTGATATTAGAATTTTCAAAGATAATTGAATGTAATCTGTTTTGGCATAAGGCTGTAGCAGAACAAAATGTGGCTAACTGAAGTGCTGTTTATACTTTTTGGATGCATAAAAATAGTCTGTCAAGCTGAGAAGAGAAACAGAGAAGCCCTGAAATAGAAATAGGTCACACACATTAAGATAAGCTTTAGTTGATTAGATACACATGATCACTTTACTCAGTTATCTAGTTTACTTATTTATAGTATCACACTACATACAACCTCAAATAGGAAAAATGCAATTAAGAAAAAATACATTTCCATTGACATTTTTTTCATTTCAGACTGTATGAACCTAAAAACGTCATGTTTTTTTTTTGTTTGTTTTAGTTTTTTTCATTTACATTAATTTTTGTCCCTGCATTTCAGGCCTGTAACACATTCCAAAAAAAGTTGTGACAGTGCTATTTAGAGTAAGGAATGAAGTTCTAAAAACCAAAATAATGACTTAATTTCAAACAGGTGATAATAATTACGATTTGGTACAAAAGTGTCTTTAAGAATCTTGAATTTGTTAACAAATATGTGAAGAAATCCTGAAAATCCTTTCTTTTTTAAAAAAAGAAATAGAAAGATCGGAGGGGATTTGCATATTTCTTCCTCTACAGTGTATAACAACTGACACACAACAGTTATAATATAAAAACAACAGCATTACTTTGACAAACATTTGTTAAGCACTATAGTACAGTTACATTTACAGAAGCCACTTCAATCTTTACTGTGCAAACAAGAAGCCTTGTACACGTCTAAGACCTACTATTTGTATTGTGGTCAAACAAATTAATAGTCCAGACCTTTTTTGGTACAAATACACCCCATGTCCTCTGGACCGAAGACAAAAAGGACCATTCAGCAACTAAAGCCAGGGTGTGTCATGGTATGGATTTGTGTCAATGCCTTGGCATTTCCATTTCTCTGATGTCAGCATTAATGCAGAAAAGTACATTGAGATTTTAAAGCAACATATTGGAACACATTTTCCATGGACGTCTATGCATTTTTCAGCAATACAACACAAAACAAGTCGTTAGAAAAAACAAACCTTTAATAGAAATGGTCCAGTCCCAACTTTGGAAAGTGTTGCAGGCCTAAAATGTAAGAATGTTTATCAACAAAAGAAATGAAGATGCTAAAAAACCATAAAATATGGTGTGTTCATCCAGTCCGTCTCAAGTTGAGGTAGATGTAAGGGACACATTATTTTATTGAGAAATTAAATATAAAATACCTTCTACAAAACTCATCACAACACTAAAAGTGCCTCAGAAACTCTTACAACTGATACAGTCTTACAATCCAAGCAATGGTTGGTTAAGGGCCTTGCTTACGGACCCAACTGTAGCAGCTTGGCAGAGGTGGGATTTGAACCCTGGGTCATTAGGTCCAGAGTCCAGTCAGTTTCCACCAGATGTTCTTTAGACACGTATGAACACACGTGTCAAAAAAAAAAGAAAATTAAAACCTTCTTTTCTTTGATGTCCTGTACCGGCCATATTCAAATATTGTTCAGAATTTGTTTTTCAGTACATCACTAGTTCTGACAGCTTCCCCTCTCTACAGCATACCTGGAGGAGATCCAGTCAGTCCGGCGTCACACTAACAGCATGTTGGATGCATCGAAGAATCCGAAGCCGCCCGTGGTGATTCACTGCAGTGCTGGGGTGGGCCGTACAGGCGTCGTTATTCTTACTGAACTCATGATCAGCTGCCTGGAGCACAACGAGGTACTGCCACTACCCATCACCAGCTTTATTAGGGCATGACTGCAGTCTTTTTTAATTCAGTTGCTTAACGTCTTGCTTTGGATGTGTGTCAGTCCTATATCAATTGTCTAAATGCATAGGCCAGTTGAAGTATGTGTGTGTCTGTGTGTGTGTGTAACTCACTGGATTACTGGATAATAATGGTATGTGTCTCTCTATTGTTTTGTAGAGAGTGGAGGTTCCAGTGATGCTGGGTCAGCTGAGGCAGCAGAGGATGCTCATGGTCCAGACTGTCACTCAGTACAAGTTTGTGTATCAAGTTTTGATCCAGTTCCTCAAGAACACCAGACTAATTTGAGCGTGCATGAGTATGTTCAGACGTACCATCCAGCTTTACACACTGCATTCAAGTTCATGATACCACCAAAATACATTCCTAGTGTCTGAAAGAGTGGTGGTAAGAATCAGACAGAACAGAAATAACGTAGAAAAGACTAGAACTCTGTATATAAAGAATAATCAAAGTAGTTCAGGAGGCACAGCGCCACAGTGCAGGGTAGAAAGAAAATCTATGAGCTTTTGCAGTTCTTACGGAGCTCAGTTTTGTATGAATGAAAATATGTATCACAAATTGTACATGTATTTAAAATCATACCATATTTTCCAGACCATAAGTCACACCAGTGTACAAAATGCCCTCAAATTTGGCTTGTGAAGGCTGCTGTTAATTATGTATTTTTTTTATTCAAAATATTAAATAAATAATGATCACATTGCATGTGCAGTGCATGCAATAAAGGGCCATGCGGTCAAGTAGTGATAAACCCATCTCAGTTTTGTTTTCCAATACTTTCCAACATTTAAAAAAAAAATAGTTTCAAGTCATTGTGTAATAACTGAGACAGGCCATATTGGTCAGTGATTTCGATATATGGAGCACCACAATGCTGACCATGACCAGTAAAATATAATGCTTTTTTTAATAAGTTAATGCATTTATATAAAATAACTGAACTATCCACTCTTACAGACACACAGTCACAGCCACTTTAGAGACACAAATTAACCTAACACACGTCTTTGAACTGTGGGAGGAAACCGGAGTACCCGGAGTAACCCCACGTAGACACGGGGAGGAAATGCAGACTCCACGCAGAAAGGACCCAGGCCCCTCCGCCCTGGGATTGAACCCGGGACCTTCTTGCTGTGAGGCAGCGGTGCTACCCACCGAACCCCCGTGCCGCCCTTGTTCTTATTGGTCTTTTCTTATTATTGTTCTTATGTTTGTTTTTGGAATAATTATTTTTTAATATTCCATTTTTCACACCAACATTCTTTATCTCTATGTCATGCTTGTCAGATATTCTCTGGCTCGCCTTCCCTTTTTTCTGATTTGATTAATTAATTTTTTCCTATTTTTAATAATGATTATTTTCGGCCTTGCCTTGTTCTTACTTTGATATTTGACTTTCTTATCAATCAATAACTTGATTGGTTTTATTTTTTGATGTTCTAATGTTTTATTTACTTATTTTTCTTTCTCTGTTTTTTTTCATAATGATTTTATTATCTTTCTGTTGTTACTTTTTTCTGTTGCCATGTTTCCCTGTATTTGTGATTTCTAAATTACAGTTTTCTTTTTTTTGTTGCTTTTTTTATATGCCTGGAGACCTATTAAACGTTTTCTGCAAGTTACCAATACAAGAAAAAGTTAGTATACACTTCGCTTTGTTGTGTAGGTCACATTCATGCATTTTATTTTACTGATGCTTTATATGGTCAATTCAAGTCAAGTCAAATTTATTTCTATAGCACTTTTTACAATGGATCATTGTCTCAAAACAGCTTAAAAATGTTTAGCCCTAACTGAGCAAGCCTAGGACTCCAAAAAAACGAATTGTTTGATTAGTTCTTACATATAATATCTAGGCTTCCAAAGGAGGTTGGGTCCATTTCTATTTTATAACATAAAAAATTTGACTCCTCCTTTGGAAGCCTAGATGTTATATGTAAGAACTAAACAAACGTACCTAATGAATAGGCTGTATGTTTTTTACTGTATAATGACTGTAGGTCTGAATTCATTATGGTTATTTTTGCTTGTCATGGCAGCAGTTCCTTTAATATTAGACCACTGAATTAATGCAACAATAATATCATTATTATGGCACCTGACTGTACAAGTCTACTGTGTGTCTAAAGTCTAAAGTCTTATCTTCTTGAAAATATGGTATAATTAAAATGATGAACAAACACAATTCAAGAATCCATTAAGTATAATATATAACAACACGTTCACCCTGTAAATATGTCACGTTTTGATGCTTTACGTCGAATTTTCTCTATAATTTATTACTTGCCTTTATATCTGTTCTTTTTATCTCTGTGTATAGCAATAATCAACAAAGCTTTGTTTTTTTTTAATACGAAGGCTAAAGAAGTGTGTTTAATACTGCCTTTAATAATAATAATGCTTTTCAGTTTGTTACAGCAGTTACAACTTTCTTCAACTCCATATACAACCTACCCTAATTCACCTTTAATGATTTACTTATGTATACTTTGTTTTGTCCTCCAGAAATTGCTTGTATTGTTGTCAGTTTAGATTGTAATGCTATTCATATTGACACATATTCCTGAGTTGTACAAGGCCAAGTACGCAGTGACATTCCCAAATGATGAGCTTTTTTTTGAACGTGCACTGATGGAAAAAAGGTACGTTCCTAGAACAAGCTGAAACACACTTTTTCTCTTAGCGAGTGAGAGTGTGTTCATTACAAACATCGGTTATGCGCCAAATATCAGATATTCATATCATCATATTTGATATTCTCTGTTTAATTCATTTGAAATTAATTCCAAATAAAACATTTTAGAATGCCTTCTCAGGGAAACACATTTCTCCAACATGTGACATTATTGCACTAAATGCAACCCTTTTCAAAACTCTTTTTTTTTTCTTCTTTTTCTCCCGTTTCTTCATATAGATTTTTTTTATTCGACCAATTTAACCCACCTGATCTTATTTATTTGTCTGGGTTTTATTGGAAAAAGTTATTTCTTTTTGTGGTGCTTTTTCCTTGTTCCTTTTTTTTTTTTTTAATTGTTACTGTATATTTTTATTAGAAAAAAATGATTTGATTTTTCATCCTTCCTGTCCTGTTCCATTTCTTTTATATGTTTATGGATTAAGTTCTTGTCTTTTTTCTGATAACTGTTAACGTTATTTACAGTTGTGCTTTTGTTGATTTTCTGCCTTGTATATGTGTTAGTGTATCTAATATCTTGATCTGTCATTTTTTGCTTCTTTTCTGCATTTTTTTTCTTTTTTTATTTGTTGTATCTACTCTTTCCTGTGCTTTTTTCTTGTTAAAAACTGTCTTTTGTTTGGTTATTATTAGAGAGGGGTTGGACTGTGCCTTTATACGTTTCTACAGTATTTACATTTTATTTACTTTCTACCTGTTTTCTGATCTTATTTAAACTTCTCTGTTAATTCTTTGTCTGTTTGTTGTATTTCTCGTCTTTTCTAATTATTTCTCATCTTTAATTTTCTCATCTTTTCCTTTTTTTCCAGACTCATGCAACATGTACTCATGTTTCAACAACCAGGGGAAAACCATTAATATTTGTCCGTGATCATTTTGTACATATTAAATATGATGATTGTATAACTGATTGTATATGAACAAAGGTAGTATAATAATTATCAGCACAGGACTAGTGAAGACCACAGCGTTTTATGTGGGGAATACAAAAACAGAGACCAAAATTTATATACATTTCTTTTTAAGATATTCAGCAAAGAGTTGATTAAGATATGAAAATGTTTTTGAAGAGCACTTTTTGTTTTGTTTTAATTTATTTTTATTTTTTTTTATATATATTTTTGACTTATCAGTCTTTTTTTTCATCTTTTTGGCATAAGCTTTTTATTTTTTTTCTACTTCCTGCTATTTTATTTATTGTCCTGATCTTTTCCTGTCATGCTTTTGTTTCTCGTTTGCTTTCGTGAACATCTTTGTCAGTCGATTCCTTTTCCTCTAGTATTTTTTATTTTTTTTTCCTTTACAATTCCACTTGTAATCATCTTATATTCTCACTGGCAATTCTTTTTTTTTTCCTAGTTTTTTTGTTTGTTTATTTTTTTTGTCCCTTCAATATAATTCCAGGTCCTTTTCTGTATTTTATTGCTGTAAAATCCTTTCTAGGGAACAAAGTAACCTAGTTGAGCCATGTTTCAAATAACTAGGTTTCCTCTCCAGTGTCCTACTTTTTGGCCAGTATATTAACCCCTTACTGACCATGCAGAAGTTTAAGAATGTGGATTTAAAATGCCGCTCTGTGTTCTACATGCATTTCATTTATATTGAAGATTTATCACTTTATTCTAAATCTCTTCTGATGAGTTAGTCAGTCAGGCTCAAAATATTTCACAATCTTTTTAAATAAGGATTTGATGACATGCTAACAGAAATCATGCAAATAAGCCATGTCTGGGTTGTAATTGTATGACATGAGACAAGGCTCGTGTTCTGAAATTTGATACATCCTGGTACCTTTAAATAGCATAAACAGATAACTATGCATGTTTTTATATATTTACCTGTAAATAAGTATATCCATGGAAAAATAAGATCCTGCTAGCTTTTGTATTCATAATAAGTGTTTATTATGGCATTGATGCTAATGACGACAGTATTCAGCAGTCATTTCTTTTGTTGTTCTCACGTTCCGCTATATTTTTAAGAACCAAATTACATTTCCAAACTGTGTACATACTACATGTTTTTTTTCTCTTTCCAAGAACATTGTAAGTTCGAGAAAAAGAAAGAAAAACTATTTTCATGACTGTCAAACTTGCCTATTATGCAATAAAGCATTATTTTCTCATTACTGTTTCAAGTTGAATTCATTCTAATGGCACTAAATGGTAAATGTGTGTTAGAGAAGTCTGTGAGATATATTCTGAAGTTATTCTGAAGAATTATTCTGAAGAATTCTTCAAGTTAATAAACTTTGGTTTACAGCATACATAGCTGGATGGATAGACAGACAGACAGAAGATAATGTGGGGGAAATAAATATTTAATACACTGCCGATTTTGCAAGGTTTTTTCCCCCCGTTCCCCCCTTTCATTGTTAAAGTGTACCTATGATAAAAATGGCAGACTTCTCCATTCTTTGTAGGTGGGAAAACTTGCGAAATGTAGTTGCAGTGTAACAAATACTTTTTCAACACTGTATATGATAAGAGTATTTGAACAAAAAAGGTACCTGCTGGTGATGGAAGATACTGTATGTTCATCAGTTTGGTGGAAGCAGTACCAGTTCAACACAAAAATACAGACACAGTGGTAAAACTAATGTACAGGGATGCAATGCCCAGAATTGGAGGATTTGGGCAATGGAAGGGAGTTTGTGGAGTATTGAGGACAATCTGGGATGGGTACCATCCTTAGAGACAATGGATATTGGAAAGAGCCAATGGCATCTTGAAAGCAAAACCGCGCATGAAATGCTTACTGGTCGACCAACACCATTTTACGTAATAATACAACAGGGGCAAAACTTGGCAGGTTTGGAACTAGGCATTAAAGAATATATGAAGTAAACAACTAAAGTGCATACATCTAACTTGGAACAGGAAAATGAAAAAGAACCAGAGGAAAAATAACTGAAGGTAAAGTCAGGAGACTACATCTACTTAGGAGTGTTCAGGAGAAATTGGGAGCATTCGAGAAGAAAAGGTCCTGGTATTACCTGACTGAATCAGAGTCCCAAAACGAGGCCAAAGTGTTAAGGTTCCTACCTTGGCCCTGGAGCGTTCGGCCGTCCTCCCCATTACAGGGCTATCGGTGAGGCGGCTTATATCCAGTATCCAATCTGCAATCTGAGTCCCAATAGCTGCTTTACGTGCTATTTAGGCGTAACGCTGTTTGGGGCCAGGTCATTGTCACCTTTGGAGATAGTGGTCACGTCCGGGGGCTTTTAGTGCCGATGGAGGCGTATGGGGGGAAACCCCCGAGGAATTTATTATGTTAGGGACACTTTAAGGGTTTTCCGTCCCGTATTCGTGCACTCCTCGCACGCCTGAGCTCACGCTCCCTGGCTTGGCTTCTGCGCGCCACACGGGCACCCGTGCTCACGCTCGCCCCCTGCCGCTTCGGGGCCTTTGTGCTCTTTTTAGCCTCACTCTGGTCGGCTGCCTTCTCGTAATGAGACACGCCCGGCATGGCTTCCTGGCACTTCGGCGCCTTCTGTGCTCCCTTGAGCCTCACTCTAGTCGGCTGCCTTCTCGAAATAAGACGCCCCGGCTAGAGTGGCCACACGGCTGCGCGTTTGAGGTGTACGCGCCCCGGCACGGCTTTCCCGTGCTACATGCGGATTTGAGCTCACCTTCGCCCTCTGGCGTTAAGACTACCTCCATGCCTCGTCACTTGGGAGACGTCCCAAGTCGTGCTCTCTCGTCGTGCGTGCACGCTTGCCCCTTCAGTGCTTCGGCGCCCTCTTGCGATTGGATCGCGCGTTGCTCCCAGTCGGGACGCAACACAGCGGTGCGCCCCTTCATCCTTTTGGTGTTTTTGTGTTTAGGAGTCTTACACTCCGCTCTTCATCCCTTTTAAGTTGTTCTATATTATTTCCCCATTATTATTATTATAATACGTCGTGGGATACGTCTATCCCGCATACTTGGGTCCTACAAAAAACCTCAACATTTCGTAACACTAAGGATAAAGGATATGTCACAATAAGCACCCGAGACTGAACACCTGAACAACAAAAGAGCAGGATCAAGTGAACTACAAGTCCAACACACACACAAAAGAAAAAAAAATAGCGCATTTCTCAATTTGCTTTGAACTGTAACTCAAGACTTCCAACAATGGGCCATTTCCCACATGCAGAAATAAGCACAAATCAATGAATTTATAAATAAAGAATTCAATAATGAATATCTTTTTTTTGTTCTGACACACTTCCACCGTTAACCTGCATTAACCAGTACAAGAACAAAAGTTTCTGGTGACTTTTCACATAGATATGCATTTTTTTACATTCAAAAATGACAGCAATGCGTTGTTTGCAGTTTAAACTTACAAACCCGTTATAACTGTGATTCTCTAAAAGTGAAAAATAGTAATCAAAATAATTACATAACAATCGAGACTAAACTGACTATGGTAAGTGTTAGAATTAAGATCTTTGTGACCTGGCAGCCACCAGGGATTTATTTTTGTTTAGCCTTTGTGAATAAAAAATACCTAGTGCAGGGATTCCTTCATGACAATTTGAGAACCTCTTCTCTAATGAATAAATGTCACATTTTATCAGTATACTTAAATAAGTATACGTATTTAGTATTTATGTATTTATTAACAACAGCTTCAGCTCTCAAAGCCACAAAACTAAATACACCATACTGTTTATATGTGTTTATTTTTGATGTGCTCTTATCTCTTTCTGCAGTTCCTTCACATAAATGTGATCCTTTCCATGAACAACCTGCATGATGTCCAAAGCCTGTAACAAAATCACACAACAATGAAGAGTTCAACCTAACACAACCTCACTACACTTAGAGGTGTAGCACTTAGGGTAGTGTTACATTAAACTTGAGTTCAGTAACTTTACTCAACCAGTTGTGGATCAATTGTCCACAAGTCATTCACACTACAAATTAAATGCAATTTCTTACCCCAAATATGTCAATATGTGCAGAAACGTTATATTTTCTAATTTTTAAGTTTGCCTCGTGGAGAGGTATTGTGAAGTTCTTTTCATTTAGTACTAAATGCACTTGTGGTTTAGTGGCTGCCCTAGACCACCATAGTGACTCGTTTTTTTGGGTCAAACCCATGTGATGCCTATCACTGAGGACAGGAACTACAAAGGCATAATTGTCTGAGGGGAAGGACGGACAAAAGGGATCACCCTCCAGTGCTGCAACAGCGATGCCTACACAGCTTCACATTGGATTGGTTTTTCACCTGAGTTCTGGGATAGGATTTGTCCACACCAGTGTGCATTATACATTCTATTTCTTAATCTCTACATATTAAATACAGTTTGGTTATATGCACAGTTTTAGCATGATAAAAAGTATATGCACTCATATAAATTATCTATTATGTTGCCACTTTAAAAAGTCACATAGAGCTCATGCCTTTACATATATATACCAGCTGCTCTGATCATGTTCCAACAGCTGAGTCTCTGGAACTTTTATTCTGCCCTTACCTCGACTAACCTACCCCCTCCCCCATTCTCCTTCTCCTTCTCTTTCAAAAACTGCTGATCTGTTGGGATTTTTATGCACAGTCATCTCTGGGGCTTACAGGGAAAATATATAATATCAATGGCCAGACTGGTTCTTGCGAATAGAAAGGCAACAGTAAAATGATCTGATCCTGGTCTGATATATATACAGTTGATTCTGGTTAATGGGACCACATCGGGACGCGATGGTTTTGGTTCTACTAACCGGCTGGTCCGATTAAACGAACATGCCCTATGTTACAAGACGGGACGTGCTATGTAACATATTAAATGTTTA
>JAVSBV010025057.1:0-11912 GCA_033117975.1 Parotocinclus spilosoma | reverse complement strand
CATGGTCATAATGGGGTATTTTGTGTAGAATTTTAAGGAAAGAGATTAATTTAATACAATTTGGAATAAGGCTGTAATGTAACAAAATGTGGAAACAGTGAAGCGCTGTGAATACTTTCCGGATGCACTGTATATATGTGTGTGTTTGTGACATGTGATCTACTGCCTGTATTTATACCTGCTACGCCTGCACCCTGACCGTTTTTCGGATACAAGATTGCCTGCCATTTTTGCTTCGTTTAACCTTTTATTATTTTTTATGTTATCCTTGTCTAATAATACAATCGGAATTAACCGGGTATGCACTGATATTTGTCTAAATAAGATAAAGCATACCTACTTGGTTCATGATTGAAATGATGGATTTTGCTGTCACTAGGTGCAAAATTTATATCTAAGCGATCAAGAACATTTTACATACTTCTTTCAACAGAAATGTTAATGAACTCAATTATTATGATTTCTTCCAGTACCAGAGAAAGCTGAACACAAATATAGACAAAATACAGTATTTAATAGGAAAATTATTGGTGCCTAACAGGATTTACCCTAGGGTAACTCTACCGTTTTGGTCACCACATGACTGGGTGTCCAGGTGTTTGTTGGGACACCATTAGTCCACCACCTTTGTTCTGTTCACAGTCCAGATCTTGGAGGTGTATTTTAGCTTATTTTTGTACCTTCCCCAGGCTTCAAAGTGCTCCAAGGATGATTTAATAACTTTTGGTCCTTAGCACACAGTATCCATTACTTTTAAAAAGATCTGGAATACTGATTTGTCCGACTATATTACGTTTCACTGTGTGATGGTCCATTCCAGTTGCCTCAGAGCCCAGAGAAGATCACACCCTTATGGACATGGATAACATGAGGTTTCTTTTCTGAAATTATGGTATTTGCAAATGTAAACAGATATGGTTGTGCTTGTCCATGGTTTGCCAAAGTATTCCCATTCCCATGTGGTTACATTAGCTATGCATGAATGATTGTTCTTTATGCAGTACCGTCTGAGTTTAGGCTCGCACCCTTGCCCTTTATCTACTGACATTTCTGAAATACCTTTTCAAGAGTCCTTAAATTGTTTAATAATACTATGTACTGCAGATGGAGAAATTACATTCCCTTCCATTCTTATTGGAAATATGCACGTCCCTTCCAATACTCCTCAAAGACTCAGTCTTTAGTGGATACTGTTTGTACCACATTATACTTACAAATACAATATGTATATTGCCCCATCCCAACTTTTTTGAGAGTCTTGCAGGCCAGAAATATGGGAATTGTTATATATTAACAAATATAAATTTGCCATAAGAAATATGAAATATATTGAGTTCATGCTGTCTGAAATAAAATAACAGTCAGAGTAAATGTAAGATATTCTGTGCTGTGTTTTTATTTGCACTTTCCACTTTTTCTGATTTGGGGTTGCCATGAAATGTATATACTAAAATTTGCTGAGAGGTTTCTGGATTGTCTGAACTAAGCCATCTGTTTAATGTAGAGGACTAACCAATGTGTTCTTGCCTGGAGATAATTATTAGGTACATTAGCCTGGCAACAAGAACTTCAAAGACTGAGCCTAATACTATGGTCCAATTGCAAGCCACCCACATCAAGCAGGCTTCCATTTGCATACATCTATACCTGGAGAATTACAGGTTTTCACAGAGATGTTAAATGGTTTACTTGCAGTATTTTTACCTTTTTTCTGCACATAACGGAATAATTGTTGTCTCTTAAAGTGGGATGGCAACAACTCATCTGCATACAGGTGTGTTGCTTGGCTGGAATCATGCTTGAATTGTCTCCTCACTGATTCTGGCACAACAGTGGAAGTATTCATTTTCTCTGGGCCAAAAATTGCATTTTAGTTTGTTTTGCTGTTAACTTCAGCCATTATTTCTGGCATCCATACTAATATACAATGTAAGTCAAAAGACAAAGGACACCATTTAATTTCAGAAACAAAAGAGAAAATGACATATCTAAATACCTCATCAAGAAATGGGTCTATCTTTAGGCTATGGCCGAAACATGGCTGCTGCCTTAAAAGCCACCACATTGGATTAAAGGCAAGTTTTTTCCGATGGAAAGGTGATATAGGTCATATCAAAGAAGATCAGAATAGTCAGAAATGTATTGCCACAGTCAAATTCGCATTGGTTCACAAGTTATCAACACATAAAGTTATTTTTTGCAGCCCGCAACATGTTCTGTGACTTTTGACTCACCCTGTACTTGCCATCCAGGTTGTACCTCTTTAATGTTGGGTTGTTTTTAAAAATACCTTTTTATTGGTACCTCTTTATTGTTTGGTTGATAAAAAAAAACCTTTTGTCAGATATAGAAAATATGATACAGGTCTATGCAGGAGACATACATGGTTACCTCTTAGTGAAAAAAAATGTTATCATAGAATTTTCTTCATCGTCGTTCAAAAAATGTCTTGACAGGTTTATGTTAGGGTTCCTACTTTTCGCCCTAGAGCGTTTGGCCGTCCTCGCCGGTCGCCATTACAGAGCTATTGGTGTGGTGGCTTATATCCAGTATCCAAATTATGACCTGATTTCGAACAGCTGCTTCTCCTGCTATTTAGGTGCGGGTTTTAGCGCTGTTTGGTGCAAAGTCGTCTCGATTCGGTACATGCGCCCGTCCACCGGCGCGCTCGTGCCCTTACGCACACCTCTAGGGCTAGTGGTTACGTTCTAGGGGCTTTTAGTGTCGATGGACGCGTACGGGGGGACCCCCCAAGGTATTTAGTATTTTTAGGGGCACTTTGAGGATATCCCATACCGCACTCGTGCGCTCCTTGCACGCCTGACTTCACGCTCCTCCGTCGTCGGCACTTAACTAGCCTCACTCCAGCCGTCTGCTCGTCCTGAATGGGACGTGCCCCGGTTTGGCTTACTTATTCCACACATGCACCCGAGCTCACGCTCGCCCCCTGGTGCTTCGGCGCCTTTTGTGCTCTTTTGAGCCTCACTTTAGTCAGCTGCCCTCTCGAAATGAGACACGCCCCGCCTAGAGTCGCCACACGGCTGTGTGTTTAAATTATACGAGCCCCTGCATGACTTTCCCACGCTACATGCGCATCCGAGCTCACCTTAACCCTCTGACGTTCGGACTACCTCCGTGCCTCACCACTTGGGAGACATCCCAAATCGTGCTCTCTGTACGCCTGCCCCGTTGACGCTTCGGCACCCTTTCGCGATTAGTTCACGTGTTGCTCCCAGTCGGGACGCAACACAGCGATGCACCATTTCATCCTTTTTTTTGTGTTCAGGAGCCTTTTGCTCCGCTCTTAATCACCTTTTAGTTCTTCTGTATTATTTCCCCATTATTATTATATGTCGTGGGATTCCGTCTATCCCGCATCCTTGGGTGCTACCAAAAACCACCACATCTTGTAACAGTTTAAGTAGATAATACTTAACCAGTTGTATTTATTCATACTATTTATGCAATTGGTAAGACACCTCTTATAACATTCTTATACTTATAATTATACTCAGTTGGCAAAGTTCTCATCTAATTTAAACTTGTGTTACACAAGTGTATTCCTGCATTACACAGGAAAGTAGAGCACCAAGAATGTAGCCATTTGTTCAGGGACTCTGAAGACTAAATCTGTTTCGGTCTCTGTTGTCTTTCTTATTTGACTGTGTATGCTCATACAGAACATTCCATACAATATTCAGATACTGTATTAATATGTATGTTTTACTGGATTAAATATGGATCAAGTTGCTTATACTTAAAGTCATACTTATTTATCACTTTATTTCACTAAATATTGACTGATATATTAAAGCTAACAGGTGACAGTATTACAACATTCATTTTTGCATTACAATGCACATAGGGGACACTACATTTGGAGTTTGTACTGTTAATCAATATTTAATTATAAGTAAAGCTTTAATATAAGGGGTATAAATAACTAATGTTTAAAATACTGAATGTGCAAAAGTAAACAAGACGAGGTTCAAGGGTGGATTAAGCAATGGGATAAGGCATCAGCAGACAGATATTGGACTTTGTTTGCTCTACTCTAACCTACAGGTCTTTCATATAATCATAGGACCTGTGAGGAATTAATTAGGCAGCCCCATGGGTATCAAAGATCTCTGGCATGTCCAAGTAAGTGCGGCTGGAGCAAGGTGGCAAGAGATTGGACACGAACACGAATTGTGAACGAAATAGATGAGCTGGATTGTAAGAGTTCACTCAGATAATGTGAGGTCAGGCCGTGTAAGAGATTTGTATAATACAAGATGTATTCAAGCATAAATCCATACGGAATTTAACTGGTAACTAATGTAGAGACGACAGGACAGGACTAATATGATCAAATTTTCTAGTTCTAGTTAGCACTCAAACTGCTGCATTCTGCACTACGTGAAGTTTATTTAAAGATTTACTAGACCATCCAGCAAGTAAAGCATTACATTAATAAAACGTCTAGGTTATAAATGCATGAACCAGTTCCTCTCTACTGCCAAGTTTTTTATATGACTGAACAAGTTTTTTCGCCAACTCTTCATAGTTGTCTGCCCTGGTGTATTTCAAGAAAATTTGTTACCACTAACTGGAATGTTGGCCATGCAGCCTTTTCCTTGCCATGCAGCAAATGGTGAAACTCCTCATCTTGCAGAAGCACAAGGATCTAAGAAACAATGAAGACTTTTTTTTAATCTTTGCTTCACTCAACTTTTGAGATATATAAAAGAGATATTGGAATGCTTGAACCCAAGTTGATATTCAATGGTGGTCACAGAATCATTTTTTGTCCATGGTTGCAGTGAATATCTGACTGGCCAGGTTCTTTTCTTGTAGTGTTCTTCTCTTGCTCGACTGTCCCTTTCACATAGGAAACAGCAATACTTTGTGTATCCACCCTGGAGACCTAACACAATGGCAAACACCTTTGAGTCACCACAGAGGCACCATTGATGTTGGTAATATTTTATGCACCTCGCTTTTGTGACTCGAAAGTCACTACACCACAGATAGAGCAGAAATGATCTGCTTTGTTAATGCAAATCTGGAGCATCCCTGAATAGGTAAACAACAATATAAGTAGAACAGTAAAATGCTGGCTTGGTGTCTGAAGGAGGGAAAATGTAAGACTTATTTAGGGTTGCGTGATGCAAGTTTAATTAGGATTGCATAATCTAGCCTTCATTGGTCATTCAGAGATGATAGAATACTGATGATGTCATATTTGACTAGAGTTGTATCAAATGTTGTGAGAAATATATCACATTTTAAAAATTTAAACACTATTTTTATTTTCCGCATCTCAAAATTAATTCAATTCAATTCAAATTTATTTATATAGCCCTTTTTACCATGGTGCATTGTCTCAAAGCAGCTTTACAATATTATATTATCTTAAAAGGCCAATTCCAAGTTGAGCAATCCTAGGGCGATGGTGGAAAGGAAAAACTCCCCGAAAGTGGTAGGAAGAATCCTCAGGAGGACCAAGACTCAACAGGGGACCCATCCTCCATGGGTAGCCAAAATGTTAATTAAATACACACTTAAAAGTATATTAAATTATAAAATTAGGTAAATAATTTAAATCAATAACAAATTAAAAATAACATTTAAATTAGTAATCAAATAAATCAACTAAATTATAAAACAAAATAGATTATAAAATGAGTCCGAAGTGGGAGGTCCTTGGAGGCACATCGTAAGTTAAGTTCAACACTTCCCATGTCTGAACCAATTTAGCCATAGACTAGTGTTTAAATAAGTTACAGCCAACAGCACAGATTAGATCAGGGGAAATAATCAGATCAGTGGCACAGTCAAAAGGTCAAACACAGGAGATCAAACACTCAAAAAAGAAAGAATTGGCACACAGACAAGTAATCAGAAATACAGAGCTTAGGTGTAAACATACCCATACACTCAGGTAAGTTTATGCTCAGGAACACTACCAAGCAAATTGGGTTTTTTTTAGTAAAAAATATTTACTTTAATTAGCACACGCAAGGAACAAGTGCAAGGGTTTTTAAAAGCTGGTAAATCATAGGAAGGGAGGAAGGAGGCATGGCTGAGAAAGTAGGCATATCTGGAGCAAGACATAGCAATTTTAAAAATAAAACTACTTATGTTTTTTTTTTTTATTTGAGCTAATCAGGAATTCATTCATTAGTTGCCATTGACTTTATTCAGTTGCGAGTTGCGAATTTTTACATGTCTAGCTTAATCCTACTTCCTAATCATGTTGTATAACAGTGTAAATTTGCTGTGCCCTAAAAAATAACTTAACACACAGCCATTAATGTTTAAACCACTGGCAACAAAAGTTATTAAAATTTTGGGAAAATGGCCAAAATTAACTATATACATATATGTTTATGAGTGCATGTCTGTCATCCAGTGGCAGCAATAAACTGTCGGTGCAACTAGCCTGCTCCTTCTTGCCAATAAGGACAAGTGGCGATCCTCTCTTGCTGTTGCGGCAGATGGGTGACCCTGTCCTAGTCTTCATTTTGAAAGTATTTCCACAGTCTGCTAATCAGATCTCTTTCAGATCTCTTTCTTTTAGATCAGATAATCTTTGGGATGTTCCAATTACTGTTGCCACTGTTGTTTGACCAGCTTCAAGATGTCAAACAATGATGAATGGCTTACCAAGCTTTGCATTCAAGAAAAGATTTTTCGTATTTTGAAATATCCCCTAATCTTTGTGAACAGTGTAATAACCACTCCCTCCAGTTCTTATATCACGTCCATGACCTTGGATGAGAGAGAATCGTGAGTGAAAATAGAGCTCCTTGTGATGAATGGTTTTGTGATTGAAAAAATGAGTACAAAGTGTTTGTAGAAGACAGTCTTCTACAAAGTGCAGTGTTTCTATGGAGACTGCACAGGACTCTGCTTACTTCATCACTTGTAAAGTTTTATATCCACTTTTTCTACTCTGTAGACTATGTATGTTTTTCACTTTACCTACTCAAATGATAAGCACATGCAGTGAACTTGCCAAGAAAACTATGAAATGTATACGACTTGCATTCTTGTTCAAACTATAAAAAATAATAAATATGGAAATGTATATAAGTGTGGTTCTGCAACAATTTGGAGGACTGCTATACTTTCATATGTATAGAATCTTCGCCATTTAACACAGTAATAACCTTGTGATTACACATTGTAATCTGTAACCTCTATTCTTATTTATGCTTGAGGAATAGAAGACCCAGTGATCCTCCACTTATTCATACAACCAAAGTTATGAACAAATATATGAGTTTATATCCCACTGATGTCTTCTCAGACAGAATCATCTGGGTCTGCTGTGCATTATAACAGTATTCCATGATTTAGTGTAGTAGAGCTTTACAACCAATCCCCATTAAGTGATACTCTTTGCATTCAGTTCAATTGTGTTACGAGCAGTGGTGGTGTTTCTAACAGGACCCAAGTATGCAGGATAAGTCTATCCCACGTCGTATATTAAGAATGGGGAAATAATATAGAAAAACTAAAAAGAGATGAAGAGCGGAGCGTGTGACTCCTAACATAATGAAACCGAAAGTATAAAGGGGCACGTCGAGGTTGCGTCCCAATTGGGAGCATCGCGCGACCTAGTCGCGAGAGGACGCCAAAGCGTCAGTCGGGGCAAACGTGCATAAGGTTGGGACGTTTCTTTAATGGTGAGGCACGGAGGTAGTCCAAACGGCAGGGAGCGAAAGTGAGCTCGAAAGTGCATGCAATACTAAAAATCCAAAACCGGGATACGTCTTATAGAGTGCGTCTTTACCCGGTGGTTACTCTAGTCGGGGCACACCTCGAACCAGCCACGACTAGAGTCCGACTCAATAGAGCGCAAGAGCGCCGGACAGTGTACTTCTAACACAAAAACCGGGTTGCTGCAGTAATGAGTGGAAAAGGACGCCGCAGCGCCAGAGGGCGAGCGTGAGCTCTAATGCACACGCAGCGCGAGGGGGCGAAGAAATCGCTGAAGTGGCTAAAGCGCAAAAAAGACGAGCATATAAGCTTAGGACACGCTTATAGTACAAGTGTGAATAACACACAAAAGGCGCAAAACGCCAGAGCACGAAATTAAACTCCAATACGCGAGGAGCACGAACGAGAATAAATCGCGAGGAGCGCCGAAGCGCCAGAGGGCGAGTGTGAGCTCTAAAATTAAGAAGTCAGACCAGGAGTGTCCTATTCAGAACGAACTCCCGGCTGAAGTGAGGCTAGGTAGATGCTGACGACCGAAGAGCACGAGCTCTAAACCGTGCAAGGAGCGCACAGGTACAGAACGGAAAAACCCTCAAAGTGCCCCTAACAAACTAAATACCTCGGGGGTTACCCGCCCATACCAGTCCTTCGTCCCTAATTAGCCCCCGACTTTACCACTAACTCTAGGGAACGCGAATCGAACAGAGATGGAATCCCGTCTGAATGATGATGACCTGGCCCTGAACAGTTCCAAGAATCACACCTTTATAGGATGTGAAGCAGCTGTTCGGGATCTGGACATAATTAAGATAGTGGATATTAAGCGGTCCCACCGAGGGCTCTGTAATGGCGACCGGCGAGGACGGCTGAACGCACCGGGGGAAGGCAGGAACCCTAACAACACCCAGATCCTTGTCAATGGAAAATTGTTGCTACACCTCCTTGACGACCATTAGGATGAGGATGAGGATTGAACGTAACTGTACCCAGAAGGAGAGGCTTCATTTAAGGCTAAATAGTCATATGGTCTAATCCAGGTTTCGGGAAGACTAGTGTGTGTAAATGATTATCAGTAATCAATAATTTACAATCTCTGCTTTGCTTGTAAGCTTTAGTTTAAGATTGTTTGTTCTGTGAGAACTATCTATGTTTATCCTAGGAGATTATTAAAATAGACTTTTTGAGTGCATTTAGGTTTAGGACAGATGCGGGCAGTGTCTCATTGTTTGCTTTCTGACCCAGTTTATGGAAGGTCAGCCCCTAACCTACCCTACCATGAGTCTATGGGCAATAATGCAGGAGATGAGAGCAGTACCTTCACAAGTAGGATGGACACTGCCCCATCCTAACAGTCAAGGCTTTCCTTCAAAAGTTAGATCCAATTATCTATAAACATTCACTGTGTTTTTAGAGCAAGACAAGGGTGGCCAACACTTCAACGACCATAACATGCTGTAGACTTGGTCACCTTACTGCATTAGGATGGGGCCAGAGAACAGTACTGCATCGGATATGTTATGGTATCCAAGGGATCCCAAAGGCAAAGGTAACAAGAAACCCAAAATGCGGAATTCACAGACTAACAACCAACTGAGTTGTAAACAGATATTTATTACCAAACGGAAGGAACAAAAGTTCAAACCAAATAGATGTGGTAGGTGATCAAGTCCAAGAAGCCGGTAACAAAAACAGAAGCGGGCAGCGATGGTGTGTGTTGCTTATTAGAGATGTGGACGGTGGAAACAGGAGGAGAGGCAGTGCAGAGTGGCAGAGAGGCAGCGCAGAGTGGTCTCAATCTCCTGATTGGCTCGTTCTGCCTTTCCATTGCGGTCTGAGGGTTGAATCTCGAGGAGAGGCTCACCGTGGCACCAATGGATTTACAAAAGGCCCGCCATACATGAGAGATGACCTGGGGCCCCCGGTCTGATACGATGTTTGTAGGTATGCCATGGATCTTAAAAAAACTTGGTCGAACAGGATCTTTGCCATCTCCATGGACATAGGGAGCTTGGCTAAAGGGATTAGGCGGATGACCTTTGAGAACCTGTCAACCACAGTGAGGATGACGGTCTTACAATTGGACTGGGGGAGCCCCGTGATGAAGTCGGTGGATATGCAGTACCACGGGCTTCCGGGTACAGGCAAGGGCTGGAGGGGGCCTGCCGGAGGTTGATGCGAATTCTTGCTTAGGGTACATGTGGTGCCACAAATGCCCTGACATCGTCGTCCATGGACAGCCACCTGAAGCCTCTTTGGGGAAGGTCCAAGGTGTGTTGCCTACCCGGGTGACCGGTGAATCTGGAGATATGCCCCCACTGGAGAAGGGCGACTCTGGCAGTCATGGGGACATAGAGCCTGTTAGGACGTCCACCCCCGGAGTCGGGTTCGTCCCACTGTGCCTCTTTGACCTTCTGTTAAACTTCCCAAGAGAGCTGGGCAATGACTCGGTCGGCTGGGAGAATGGTGCCCCGAAGTTATTGGGGTTTTCGGAGGTGAATTGACGTGAGAGAGCTTCAGGTTTGATCTTCCGGGACCCTGGTTGATAGGTTAGGGTGAAGTTGAACCTGCCAAAGAACAGGGCCCACCTGGCCTGCCGGGACTTGAGCCACTTCGCCGACTGAATGTATGACAGGTTCTTATGGTCGGTCCAGATGACAAATGGCTGCTCTGTGCCCTTGAGCCAGTGTCTCCATTCTTCCAAGGCCAACACCAATGTGAATCGCCTCTTGAGTAGGTTGAAGGCGTGGTTGGCTTCGGTAGTCCACTGAAAGGGAAGCTTAGTGGAGGTCAGCTGCGTGGGAGGGCAGCCAGTTTGCTGTAGTCCCAGATAAAATGACGATAAAAATTGGCGAATCCCAGGAAACGCTGTAAAACAAGATCCAGATCCTTTCCTCAGATCTTTGTCTCCCTATAACCAGACCGCACCGGGTAAACAAAGGTGGTGGCAGCTACCCTTTTATATTTGGTACTTAATTACTTGTTTAGCCTTGCTCGGCTGTGGGTTTCGCCACAGCATTACCAGCTTCTTTATACCACAGTTTCCTTTTATCTACAATACTTTAGGTCTTGAGTGAAAATCTAATTACATTATCTGGGTAGTATGTATGCCAAAGTACAAAAAATTTTAAAGGATTCACAAGCTTTCATGCACCACTGTATTTCTTTCTTAAGCAATCGATATTAGGTCATGTTACAGCATCTGAACTAGGTTAGAACAGAACTCTAAAAATAATCTTTGTAACCTATTTTGTTGGTTGTATATATTATTATGTAACTGTCGTGTTGCAACATCCAACTTCTGTCAATATTTATATTAGTAGCTTATATTATTCTTGGGTAATATACTTAATTTATCATTCCCTCCCTCAGTGATTGGTGCAGAACAAAATACTGTACATGTATACTGTATCTTCCTACAAATACTGTTGTGTACTTTTTCCAAAATGTTGAAAACATCGCAGATATAAATTATGATGTGCTGCAATGCATTTTAGAGCAGTGGTTTAATATAGTTCAATTATGAACATAAACTATATTCAAGTTTTAGATTTCTAAAGTCTTCTGAAATGTTTCTTTGATTATTTTTAATCAAATCAATTGCTGTGACCACTGATAAATTAATCCTTCTTGAGATAATTTAAATAGCACTGTTATCTTTTAACAATGTTTGAGTTTTTCATTTTGAATCACTGTCTCTGAAAATTGTTTTAATTAATTTATGGATAATATGACCAGCACTTGTTTTTAAGAAAAAGAGTTTGTCTCCATTTGTCTCCATTTACCCCTCACTGGTGCCACCCACTCAAACACCTAAGCCCTCACCAACCCCAACAAACAACCAATCTCACCCGACCCTGGCTTTAAATACACTACCTTGCACTGACAGAGAAAATATAATAATTATCATCATCATCGTCATCAGTAATACTAGTTAGGTTACTACTACTAATACTAATACTGTTACCTGGCTATTGTTAGAATTGCCAGGTACCCCAGACTGTGAGCTTGCAGGCATTATTATTATTATTATTATTATTATTATTATTATTATTATTATGAGTAGTGGTAGGCCCATTATCATGACACAGCTATTACTATAGTTATGCGGTTACATGCTTTATTGTTGTTGTAAGGGTACGCGCCACGGCCGCTCCGGCGCGCTGCGACCGTCACGTGGCTTTGTTTTGGTTTTTAGCGTCCCC
>JAVSBV010025046.1:0-11912 GCA_033117975.1 Parotocinclus spilosoma | reverse complement strand
CTGTTGTTGTGGAACTACTTTTTGGCGGAAGGCTCCGTCCTCATTAAAGCATATTTATTATGAATTTCTTGATGTTGCCTTCGGCTCGTGCCTACGACCAAATCACAGCCGTGATGTTATTCGCGATAACACACTCCCTCTCGTGTTTTATTGCTTAAAAAAATATAATCTTATTGCTTAGGTGAAAAACCTTCTCACAAGAGTTAAAACCATTGACGCTAGGCAAGAGGGGAAAAAACTGAAGTGTCTACGGGCATGGACCATGTTATATATTAAAAGCGACCAGTGTGTTAAGGGTTCTGACCCAGAAACATCGTTTATAATAAAAGAGCATCGAACAATCAGCTCACTCAGTATCTCAACGGCAACAAGATGCCAATCACTACAGCACAAAAGCGCCAATCGCTAGCTCTTTCAGGTCATACTCAGTACACATCAAATCGTACATGGCATGTTTGTTTGAACAATTTCAAACACATGACTTTGTTTTGACATGCCTGAGAAACGTGTACCTCACTGCCTATCCAAGCTACCCCAATTCTGAGTGTCAGTGGAGTAGGTAAGGAACATTTTTTACTCAAGCTCATTTTTCAAAAACAAAGAATTGTATGATGACGTTCACGCTATGGGATTGACTGGTGCCCTGTCCAGGGAATGCTTATGCCTGTGCCCTGTGTTCTCTGGTCATAGGTGCCAGAGAATGACCAGGACAAAATGTGACAAAAAAAAAAATTCAGGATAACAACACATAACATACTTCAGAGAATTGCAGCAGCTAACTAAAAACCAAAGAAGATCAAGGTGCACTGACTCGACATAAACCAAACATTTATGGGGGCACTTAAAGACAAAGAAAACCAATCATTCAGTAGTATCTTGGGATGTTATTTGGAGTAATCTGAAATCGTGCAGGGAGAACACGGATCATCACTTGAGTTCATGCACGCTGTCATTACAGTAAATGGGAGAACATACCAAATATTAGTCCAAATATTAGTCAATCAGTCACTACAAATGTGTAAAATGTATCACCTGATTCTGTAGTATTTATTTTAAGGTTAATCGGCACAGAGATGTGAATAGAGATTTTGGGGAGGGGCAGCATGGTGGGTAGCCCCGCTGTCTCACAACTGGGTACAACCGGGCAGCCTGGGTCCTTTCTGTGTGGAGTCTTCATATCCTCCCTGTGTCTGTGTTGGTTTACTCCTGGTACTCTGGTTTCCTCAAACAGTCTAAAGACATGCACGTATGGTTGAGTGGTGTCTCCAAAGTGGCCCTTAGTGTGTAACTGTGTGTGTGTGCCCTATGATGGATTATCGCCCCATATAGGGTTGTTCCTTGGTGCCCGGCTGGCTTGTGACCCTGTGTGGATTAAGCAGAAGATAATGGATGGATGGATGGATTTTGGGAAGTTTGTAGAAACCCCCAAAAATACAGTCAAAACATCACAACAGCAGCCTTTGTTCTTCTAAAAAGGTTCCCCACTAGATTTTGGAACAGAGATTTGCAACAGACAGTAAGCCCTGGCTGCATTTTAGCATTCCAGAGCATTTTTAAGTTGTCTGCTGGAGTTGAGGTTGAGATTCTCAGTCAAATTTGGCAGATCAGTTCTATAAGAAACTTTGTTTAAGGGCAGAAATCTCTATAAAAGTGTCATATTAATAGTCACTGGGGTATTAGTAGAACCAGTTCTACTACCCCGTCTATGGACAATCCACAAACGCCAATTTACATTATAAACGTGTTACAAGTGAGCATTGCAGAAGAAGCACAGCTCAGTAAATAGAAGGGGTGTCCACAAACATTTGTCAATTCACTATAATATGTCTTATAGTTTTGCAAAGCATTTCACTGTTATATTCCAGCTGTTTAAAGGCTCCACACATTTCCAACATGTATGTTACTAAATCTTTAACTGGGATGACCTATGTGGTGCGCTGGTTGATGGATGCATGACTGGACGTAGCGGGATAATAAGTTGTGACCTTGGAGGGAGTTTTCACAAATTTATAGTTCCTAATCTCTTTAGCACAAGACTGAGAGGGGAGGGGGTGTCCGTGCTGAGGCTATCAATCAAGGTAATGGAGAAGAGGTGCAGCACCTCTGAATGTGTAGTGACAACAGCCTGTCTGCCTCATTCAATCAAACTCACACTGAGCTAGTGCACAAGCCAAGGAAATCCCCGCGGTTTGCCACAGCAACAAAAGAATTAATACGACCTTCCGAACATTGATTATCTGAACAACAGAGCGCCGCTGCTTGGTGTTGAAGGATGGGCCGTGTTTGTGAGAATGCAAAGCAATATTATCTCACCGCGGTCGGGGTAACAGAGCCGTCCTTCAACCAGCCAGGCTCCAGTCACCGTGAATGCCGAACTGGACCAGTCAAGGACTCGCTAATTACAAAAGCAATACCTGCGCTGCTCTAAGAATAAACCACAGGAGTCCTGACACCATGTTTTTACAAAGTCACAGAGACACAGAGGTAATGATCCCATCTGACCTTCTATATAAAGAGGAGTTTGACATCAGTCCCCGCTGTTCCCCAAATCATTTCCACTTTACTTATGCTATAGTAATGTGCAAAAGTCTTAGGTCACCATAAGATTTGTTAGTTTAGCGACTGTATAATGACTGTAACATTTTCTAGATTTAGTACATTCATACATATTTTTTAATTGTATTTTTCTTCCTATTATATTGACAATTAATATGTCACTTAAACACATTTTTATTTTTACATTATTTTAAGAAGCTTACAAAAATGTAAGAGCGCAGGAAAACGTGAGTGTACATAGTGTGTGATTTGGACAGCTTTCTTGTGCTAAACGATGAGGAACTGCTTTTATAAGCAACAAATGACTAAGTCATAGAAAACGCAGATCTGGAGTCTTGTAAAAACAAACAGAGCAAAATGTGTGACCTTTTAAGAGCCAGGTCTTGTGGTTCAACAGAAGTTGAAAAAATCGACCTGTTTTATTGCATATTTTCTTATTTTTGGTGTCAAGACCACAGAACGAGTCATCACTCTCGTTTCCACTGGTTTCTGTGTTTTGTTTGTTTATTCGGTTTCTTTGTGGCCATTTTAGCGACACACACAAAGTTATCAGGACCAGTTATATACACACTCAAGTCAATGCCAATTTAGAGTAATCAATTAACCTAACATGCGTGTGGGAGGAAACCAGAGTACCCGGAGTAAACCCAGGCAGACACAGGGAGGACATGCAGACTCCTCACAGAAAGCACCCAAGCTTTCGGAATTGGACCCGGGACCTTCTTGCTGTGAGCCGCCGTGCTACCTGTGAATTGTGTGTGAGCTGCTGTTACACTGTGAGAGTTCAGCAGAACATAGGCCATTACAAGTCAAACTATATGAGATGATCAAATATTTTCCAAAAGATCATGTGCTGTCTCTGTGTGATATAATGAAGATTTTCTGCTGATTGATAACGATGATTAGATGCTCAATACAGTAGACGGAGCAATTTAACACTAAAGAGGGTGAATAATGAAGAACAAATTACCACTAAAGTTTTTTTATTCATTTCATTTAGTTTGTTTATGCACGTGTAACTGATTCATTTCATACTTCAGTGCTCTAATATGTACTTTTTGTAGGTTATATGGTTAAAATCAGCCAAACATTGAGCTATTTGTATACATACAATTTCTAAAACATGAAATCTATTACGACTTTTGCACAGTACTGCATGTTAACCAAGGAACTTAGGGAACCCAAGGGTCTCACCTTCTTGCATTGCTGGTTACATTGCTTGTAGTTCTGGTTCCAGTTTTAGTCCTTCATATGTTAATGGAAACAAAGAACATATCTAATTCATTTCCTCTTTTTCGCAGTTCTCGCTCCAATGGTGACCCTGCTGTGAGAGATGATATCAGATGGAACGATCAAGCCATGCCGAAGATGCTCCCTCTCCTCATAGACTTAATACATTTAAATGCTTATTATAAAATGTTAATTATGGTAATTGCCCAAAAGAGGATGGGTTTCCCTTCTGAGTCCGGTTTCTCTCAAAGTTTCTTCCTTAATCTCAGGGAGTTTTTCCTTGCCACTGTCACCACTGGCTTGCTCATTAGGGACAAATAGGGACAAATATAATTCAATTGTTAAACTTCTTTATATATCAATGTAAAGCTGCTTTGTGACAATGTCTATTGTAAAAAGCGCTATACAAATCAAATTTAATTGAATTAAATTGGTCCAATTCCAATGGTTTTGGGTGTAACAAATGTATAACTGTTTGATTTAGCAGAAACTCAAGTCACACACAATTTACCTAAATGAGAAGATCTGTGGTGTTTGTTTCTGGTGAAGATATAATTTAAGGTTAATGCACACACAGCCTTCTCTCATCACATTAACTTCAACACCTACATCGCTTCTGACAAATATCAAGGAAAGAAGCATGGTGTGTCCATTGTGGGATGACCTAAATATTAAAATGGCCATTTCGTATCTACCCAGCCCTTGTTTGGCCCTTGTTAAAGTCACTCAAGTCTTTAGACTTGCCCATTTTTCTCACATTTAACACCTTGACTATGAGAACTGACTGTTCTCGTACCATCTGATATATCTTAGACCTTGACTTGCACAGCTGTCTGATAGTCAAAATTATTTATTATTTAGCTTGTGAGTGGGCATGGGGTTCTGACTCACCACTATAACTGACACAACATTCCTTATTTTTGTTTTATGCACTTCTGTGTTCCACCCCCCCCCCCAAACTCATTAACTGAAGAAACTGGATTTGCTTGTCACAATGTAACTAGAAGCGTAACCCTATCACAACGCCATCTGCTTTAGAATTTGACGTGGGTTGGTGTGAAATGGATTGTGTCTCTGTTTTGTGAAGATCTCTCCATGTTTTGAATACATGCTGCCTACACGATGTTCTGCAGTGCATTTGAAATGATATACAGAACCAGCAGTTTGTGTACCTTTCCAATGATTTGTATAACTGTGGGCAGAAATAGACCAGCACAGTCAGCCTACTACCACTAATACATCTTTAGTCATACACAGCTCTGGAGAAAGTATGTGAACCATTGTTAACCATTGCATAGATACTGTAATTAATACAGGCTTCAAAGTATCTCCAAGGGGGTTTACAAATTGTTCTTGCATGTTAGTCGTATCCGGACACGCGACCATATGGAATTCGCTTCTAGACATTTGTTGGCACTTGCATGCCACCGCTCTTCCTTCTTTACACAATTCCCTGCAATGTGCTGCAAAAAAGTTGTGATATTCTGAAAGGAGGCTCATGCTGGTTTATAGCCCTAAACTTTTTACATATAGTCATTTAGCAGATGTTCTTACAATGGCTACACTATTACAGTCAAAGCAATTGTTTGCTAAGGGTCTTGCTCAAGGACCCAATAGAGGCTGCTTGGCTGAGGTGGGATTTGAACACTGGACCTTCTGATCCACAATATGGTCCACATTTAAATGTTGTAATTTAGTGCTTAGAATTAAAGCATCTGTGGGCTAAGAGCTATACTCAAAACCAACAGAGGCAGCTTGACAGAGGTGGGATTTAATCTCTGGACATTCTGGTCTATTATCCAGTACCTTATTTTCTAGGACATGACTTTCTCTGAGGATCACCTGCACTAAGAGTGAAACATTTCAGACATTTTAAGCTGAGTCCTGCTTGTTCTAAAGCTAGTCCTTTAGAGTCTGAGCCACCAGAATATCATCACACTCTTTGTAATCTTTAATCAGTCATTATGCTTTTGAGTCCAGAATGCATTACTTCTGTGTCATGTCTTTTCCATTGGTCTTAACCACTTCACCAAAACCCAAGTGTCACTTTGAATTATATGAATACTGAGCTTCTGAAGCCTACACACTACAATTTTAGTGTACATTTATGGAGCTACACCCTACATCCATCAGTATGATCTTTTTTTCAGTAAAACTGCTTTTATAGTCCAACTATATATGTATTTAGTCTAAGTCAAACATCTTAGTGGTACTTGGCTCTCGATTACATCCTGTGAGAGCTCTGAAAAGCAGCATGGCTCTATGTGTGAAAGAATACTTTATTTATCTTTCCAGCGTTTCCCCTTCATCGCTTAGTGGTTTAAAGTCCACAAACAAAGTAAGAAAACGTTGAAAATCCCACAACCAAAAGGCTTGTAAGATCAGTCATATTTACATTCTCAGGTTATTGGAATATAAACAGTATGCACAGCGGGGTCCGTTGATTTTTTTAATATATTTATTACAAAGCAAAAAAGTTGCAAAACTTGGCAATGCTTATGTAAATGGTTTTCTTGACTGGTAAGTTTGGATAGTCCGGTTACAAACAGAGGATTCTGTCGAACAAGTGTAAGTGTTCTTCTGATCAAGTAAAAAGAAAACTTTGTGCCATAAAACAATATATTGCCATACTGAGTCTGAGGTGAAAATCTGCATGATAATTAGGGTGAACAAAACAATATAATTTTAAATAAAATAGTAATATACAGTGCAAGAACCTGTGCTAATTATAGACACAGAAATCGATTTTAAGTGTTGAAAAATTGCATTCTTCCCTTCATATGGTTTGATCCACCGCCTACCATCACCTGAACCCGCATACATTTTAATGTATACTGTGGGCATGGGATGGCACCTACTGCATATAAAGTGTGCCATCTACAGGCCATTCTTAGCCCCTTTGGTGCCCCCGATTGAATAGATTGAACAGCGGCAAACTCTTCACATGGACTGATCATCATCCGGTTCCTCCAGCCGAGTGACAGATCTGATGTCAGAGTCTGCTAAGTGCCTACTTTAACATACAATTGAGCTGAAAGCTGCCAAGAGTTAAGGGACCTACTGCCCAAATGCAAAATGCCAGCTGCAGGTGGAACGGTGATCTCAGGCTCTCTTTAATATTTTGGACTATAATCCATAGAACCTCTTTCGGCAAACAATGTCAGTCCAGATTATGGACTGATTCCAAGTTCCAAGCAAATGTTTTAGAGGAAAACTATTTCCTGTTTCGACATTATAATGTGCTGTAAACAAACCCGGTTCTTATAAGCTATGGCTCATTGGTTAAGAATAGGGACTACTATTTCAAGAAAAGTTTGAGCCAAGGGCAGAAACAACCCTAGCCAATCCATCGTAGAGTCACAGTCACACACTAAGGACCATTTTAGAGACACCAATTAACCTAACACGAATTCCTTTGGACTGTGAAAAGAAACCAGAGTATTTGGAGTATACCCACACAGACACAGGGAGAACTCCACACAGAAAGGACCCAGGCCTTTATCACCCTGGGATTGAACCCTGGACCTTCTTGCTGTGAACCAGCGGTGCTACCCACCGAGCCCCCGTGTTGCCCTATTTACATTTGATAAAACTTTAAATTTATTTGAGTCATTTTGGTGTGTAAAAACACTGAATGCACTAAAGCAATAGTTGATGATCTGTTGAAACGGGTCACAGCGGCACCATGATCCTAAAGCATGGACAGATGGTTGTGGTGTCAAGGCTGGTAATGTGTTTAAAATTGCTGAAATTGCAGAGCTCAGTAATTAGAAGGGGTGTCCATCAAATGTTTATCTACACCGTATACACTCTGGACACTCTTTAATAATTACGCTTTGCATGGGTAGGACAGAAAGTAATACAGTCCATTCCGGTTAATGGGACCACATCGGGACGCGATCGTTTTGTTCCTAATAACCGGCTGGTCCGATTTACACGTATAGCGAACGTTCAAACAAGAACTACTGTTACTTACGAACTTTATTCATTGAAAAATAAATTTGCAAACAAGTTTTTGGAAACGATCTACAACACAATGTATAGGTACTCAGCATGCGAAGCATAATACTGTAAAAAACAAGTTCTTACTTAATTCCAGTCAACGTTTGAAGAACTTATCCAGTGTGATCTGACGTGTTTTTGCAGTAGCTAAATTGCTACTTGTGGCTTTTTTGTAGTAAATGGAAATGTTAGGCAAAGACCTGTAGGTGGCAGTAGAGGGCTGGGGAGAAATTCGGGAGTTGTACACAGTTGAGATAATGTACACGTTCTTTGGTCCAATTAAGCATAATTTTGGTCCAAATAAGCGAATAACATTACACATATATAATAGGATTTGTTTTTTTTTGGTACTTCAGAATTTGGTTTGAATAAGCGGCTGGTCCCATTAACCGGAATCGACTGTACTTGGTTAGAAAGTTGTGTACAGATTTGCGATATTAAAAAAAATATCTGAATATTTTCTGGGATTTTATTGATAATAAGACCATATTTAAGTGTTAAAAAGGTGTTTGAACCAGTCTTTCAACTGCCTGAATTGTTTTTCGCAATATAATTGGTGGCATTATTTGTTATCTGTTGCTTTCTTTGTAGTAAGGCACGTTTGTAGAACAATTCCATTAAGGTTTGTTGAGTGTGTATTTGTGTTGGTACCTTGGCTGTTTTAAGCCTCTTATGGATTTATATCCTGGTACCTTGGAACATTGTGGTGACACTGGTTACTATTTATCTACTTTAAGACTGGTGTAAAAATCTGATTATGTTATGCACACAGTAATATAGAAAATTCTAAAGAATTCACAAAGTTGAAGCACTAATATATATATACTCCTTACTTATTCATTTGTTATCTTCCGCTTAATCCACGCAGGGTTGCAGGCCAGCCAATCCATCGTAGGGCACACAGTCACACACTAAGGGGAACTTAGGAACACCAATTATTCGCATGTCTATGCACTGTGGGAGGAAACCGGAGTACCCGGAGTAAACCCACACAGGCACAGGGAGGACATACAGACTCCACACAGAAAGGACCCTGCCCGCTCTACCCTGGGATTGAATTCAGGACCTTCTTGCTGTGAGGCAGTGCTGCTACCCACCAAACCACTGTGCTGCCTATACTCTTTTATGTTATATTAAATCTGACCTATCGCAGGGTTTACTCTAAAGTACCTTTGAAACCCTGAACTGAATTTATGCGGATATGGTGGATGAAGCGCTAGAGATTACACAAATTACCCAAGCATTTTTGAAAAAATAAATAATCTTGAATAAAATAAAACCAAAAGTGGAGCCAGTACTTTACCATTACGTACATTATTGTGCTCAGTGTTTCACTCATTTCACTCATTTTTAGGTAAAATCCTAACTTGATTTCTGGTGCTAGCATGCACTATTCAATCCTACCAAGCTTTATGATGTGGAGAATAAATGAGGCATGGTTTTGACTGTTTTTGCAATATGGGTGACATCCTCAATAATGTTAGCTCATACATCCTTATAACAATTACTATATTATTGTAGATGATACATATTGTAATACCTTCAGTGGGCTCAAATCCCAGCTCCGCTCAGCTGCCACTGCTAGGTGTTTAAGCACCAGATCTCCAGCTTTCCAGTTCAGTTGTAACAAAGGCATCTTCTCAGAGCTGATGTTCGGGTGCTGGTTCCGGCACCACGAGCTTGGATGTTCTTCCGGCTTGGCGTCACACTGATTGTCTTCAACATCGGAGGCAGATCCCACCAGAGTGCAGGAATTCCCTCCATCGGTTGGACATTAGGAGACGATGTGCCGCCAAGGACCTCCCACTGAGCACTCATTTTATAATCTATTTTGTTTACTTTCAATTTTTTTATATTACTTATTTGTCTGTTATTTATTTATTGACCTGGTTTTGATGTAATTTAATATACTTTTGGTATTTATTTAGTCAACATTTAGGCCACCCATGGAGGATGGGTCCCCTGTTGAGTCTTGGTCCTTACAAGGTTTCTTCCTACTATTTTAGGGAGTTTTTCCTTGCCACTGTCACCCTAGGCTTGCTCAACTTGAGATTGGCCTTTTACGACAGTGTAATATTGTGAAGCTGCTTTAAGACAATGCTCCATTGTAAAAAGCGCTATATAAATAAACTTAAATTGAATTGAATTGAATTTTAAATTATGTAAATGTAGTAACACAACAACTTATGTTTAGCATGAGGTATGTGGTCCACGTCTAGAAAAAGGAGACTAGGGCCAATACTGGCAACTGTTTGGAAACTGATGGAATTATTAAATAAACACAGTCAGAACTGTAAACTGTTATAAATCGTACAATGAAGAACTGTGTGTCAATTCTGTAATGCAGCCAAAGAAGTCACACCAGGAGTATGATTTCATGCCATCAAGGAGGTGGTCCATACATCATGGCCACCCAATCTGGACTCTGCCCTGTACTCAACCAATGCAGAAGCAAAGTTCCCCTCTTTCTCCAACTGCCCACCCTAGCAAAGAGCTTTGTTAAATCCAGGTGAGCAGGCTGGCCTTGACACATCACACCGATTCTAAGGATTATCTGCAGGACAAAATAGGCATATTTCATCACGATTAAAAATGCTATCATTTAGTGGACGGCAGAGGGTAGCTGAGACTGTTAGCAACATGTCTGAATTACACAGGTTATCAGACCATGCTCTGATTTCAGGAACTTTGGGAGCAGAGTATCCAAACCTAATATCTTCAGATACTTTGGAAATGTTTGATTCCCAGGACCATCTGGTCTGTATTACACACATTTAGTCTACATTAGTCTACACACATTTAGACTTTTAAAACGCAATCTATTTCAGTTTATTTAGTTGAATTTCTTCTATTGATTGTTCTTTGCTCAGATACAGATACAAAATTATCTGTAAAATATACTTCAGTATTATCCTGGTACCTTGGAACATTGTGGTGACACTGGATACTATTTATCTACTTTAAGACTGGTGTAAATTACATAAATATATACTTAAGTATATACATAAGTACTTAATGTTATAATGTTTTATACTTAATGTTATATTACATCTGATTTATCGCAGGGATGACAGGCGTTTACTTTAAAGCACCATTGCAACCCTGAACTGGATTTATGCAGGTATGGTGAGTGAAGCACCATTCCACAAATTAGCCTCTCCTACCATCTGGAGGCTGTAAAGCAGAATACCACCAACATAAAAAGAGGATGATTTGCAATAATTTTTGAAATAAATAATAATAATAAATAAAAACAAATTGGAACCATTACTTAGACATAAATAATGTTTAACATACACTAATAACTTAATAACTACACTGCTTTATATTTTACAAAATATTTAAGAGACATTTCAACATGAAATATCCCCAATGAAATAACCCCAAATTTTTGTAAGCAGTGTTTTAGTTACACATTTATTACATGAAATAGCTCAGTTAAAAAAAAGGTCATAGTCGTATTGCATTGTAGAAGAGCATGACTTATGTATCTCTTACCAGGGATGTGACTGGTTTGTAGGATTGTAGGTTGTAGAAGTTGTAGGACTTCAACATGCCTCTAAATTTTACCACTCATCTCTATCCAAAGTCTTTTGTTCTTCTGTTTTACTATTTAAGGCTGCAGCTATATGAGAACCAGTAAGCAGTCAGTTTTACAAACAACAGACTCTGATGTGCTTACCCTCTTATGCAGTTGTGTATCTGGAACTTCCAGTTCCTTTTAGGTTCCTTGATTCTGTTCATATTTACATGTTCTAATTTGAAGGCAGTAGTCAATGCTTTTAAATAAAATTGTTTCTTGGTATAGCTGCCCTGAGATCTCACATCAACACTGAGACATCAATATCACATCAACACTAGGAAAATGCTAAATCCAGACCTAAATTTTAGATCATGCCACCGCAGTACACACTGTGCATATTGAAAGAATAAGGTTTTATCTGTGCTAACCCAATTTAAAAATGTTTAATAACCAATTAGATTGCCATCATTGCCATTATCTATGGTTTGGCCATGAGGCCGGGCCGTAGAGAATGAAAAACTCCCCCAGAAGATTCCGCTGCTATGGATACCTGGCATCTAGCCCTGTTTTCCCATGGACTGCTGAGATGGTTTGCTTGGAC
>JAVSBV010025025.1:0-11913 GCA_033117975.1 Parotocinclus spilosoma | reverse complement strand
ACACACACACACACACACACACACACACACACACACACACACACACACACACACACACACACACACACACATGCACACACAAGTAAAGAGAGAGACACACACAGACACACACACACAAATACACACAAACACACACAAACACAAACACACACACACAAACACACACACACACACACACAACCACACATGCACACACAAATAAAGAGAGAGACACAGACACACACACACAGATATACACACACACACACACAGATACACACAGGGCAGAGCAGCACACAATCCTTAACGTATCATTGACAGTCACTCACACCTGAAGGAAGGGAAGTTTAGAATAGCCAGTCCACCTGCTGGCACATTTCTGAAAGACTGAAGCACAGCGGGACATCACACTGAGACAGGGAAGCACAAGCTCATGACAGAGATTATCCCTCTTTGCTCCCTATCCCTCTTTGCTCCCTATCACCCTCTTGCAGTTTGTGTTACTCTGGGTTCCTTGTGTACAGTTTAACATTTGTACTCTGACATAAACAACAGTAATCACACTGTCAGTACTTGGAAAATAAATTATTTGTAGTGAAGCAATTTTTCTATGACACTGTTTACGTGCCCCAGCCCCCTTTCCTAGGCCATGTCATCTTACCGCCAAAAGTTTAACTAAATTATACTAATTCTATAGCAAACACAACATTTTTACTGACACAAACTAACATTTATATACATGGGAACCATTGTATTAACATCTGATTTTGTTTCAGCTCTTTTCAGCTTTAACCTAAACTAAATACTAAATACTGATTAGTACTAGTATATGAAACAACTCCAATCACTCTTCATACTCTACACTATTTATCCTCACTTGGTCCCATTTTACAACCCACTGTCCTTATATGTCACTGCTTCTTGCTCTAGTTTCCTGTTGCCATGTTAGTTAATTACTGTCACCTGTTGGCCGTTACCGCTGGCTAGTTAGTCTATTCAAACCTGCTGTGTTTGTGAAGCATTGTATAAAAAAAGGCTATATTTTAAAACAGGGGTTTCCTTGTTGGCTCCGGTCTATGTGCCTGGTCTGTTTATATTGTCTCCCACACCTTTATGTTAAAGGACCCATGCTTTCTATTGGTTGAAAATTGCATTTTTTTTTTTACTTTAAATGAATTTATTGTCAGGTTAGGTATTGTAGTTGAACTCCAGAGCTACCTGAATCACCATGGAAGGGAATGCAGGGAATCTAGTAACTTTTAGTGAAGTACTTTAATATGCTATATATTTAGTGATTTGTTTCTGGCTTCTCGCAGACACCCTTATCCAGAGTAACTTACAACTGATAGAGATTTTCAATTCAAGCAATGGTGTGTTAAGAGCTTTGCTTAAGGACCCAACTGTGCCAGCTTGGCAGAGGTGGGACTTGAACCCTGGACCATGAAGTTCAGAGTCCAGTACCTTAACCGCTAGGTTACCGCAGTTCCATTCTGTCCATTTTAGAGACAATTAAATGTACAAAAGGAGTAGGTCTGGGTGTAGAAATTTGTAGACAGAGCGACAAAGCAGCTGTAATTTAAAATAGCACACAATTTACTAAGGTTTAAGCATGCTAGTGACACTTTCTGGTTCATAACAGTAATATTGCTTCTTACATTTACATACCATGGCTTCTGGGGCTTACAAATATCTCAGGTTTCAGCTTTCACCACTGAACTGAAAACACAATCTCTGCCTCTGGCCTAATTTCTGACACACATGGTAACAAGACGGAAGCAATGTATGTACAAACATAGCATGTATGTGTATTTATGCATGTCATTCTTGGTTCATGTTTTAACAACTCTCTGAAACACCACCGTTCATCCCACATCAACATTTGGCCATGTTGTTGCTGTGCTAGAGTCTGCAAGCATTGGATTTCAAAGTTTCTACCATAGACAGAAAACTCCTGCACAAACTCATCAAACATGTACAAAACAGTGGTGCAACATGGTAGTCCCCAAACTGCAGCTGTTTTTCTCAAGTTCAAGAATTCCTTTGCATCACTGAGCCCTGTGTGTTTAGCTACAAGCTTTTATCCCTGTTCCCTATATTTTACCCATTTTCTGTAGTTTCTTTATGCTCTGGCTCTGACAAAATTCTACAGATATTAACCAATCTTTGCTCTTGGATCTAATGTGTAAGAAAAAGAACGATAATATATAAAAATCTGTGACACTTACCATGCTTCCTGCATCAGAAAGCAAATGGACACACCATGTCCCCCTAGCTTTGTGGGGACCTCCTACAGACAAAATGATTTCTGTAGATAATCAAGGCTGTATCTAACATTTGGTCCTTACACTGTAATATAAACATGAACACACACACCTACCTGGGAAAATAGGACACATGCCCACAATCCTCCTTAGGTGTTTCAGTTTGTAAATGGATATGTGAACATCTAGTCGCCTTCTAGACCACCTTTTGGAGGAGCTTTCAGCTAATTTACCTTCTTTTTTAGCATCTGACCAATCCAAAGGAAAATCGTTCACAAATGTCAAGCTGCTCCTCCATACAAAATGATTACTGGGATTCATGCTCAGCCTAGCCATGCTAGTCTGTTAAGCATGTTTAAATAGTACAATTGAATACAGTGTGAGTCGAAAGCAACAGGACAGGACATTACAGCAAGTAATGGGTGAGGAAGTCAATCTTTTATGTTATGTCCAGAACATGGCCGCTATCTTGAAAGCAGCCATACTGGATCAGGGGCATTTTTTTATAATGATAACGTGATCATGTAGCATATCACTGAAGATGTGTCTCAGAATTAAGTTGCCACAATCAGATTTACAATATCAATACAGTATCAAAACTTGTATTGTTCGTCACAGATAAGCGAAGATAGAATTGACGATTATGATGTCTGGTCAACACAGCTGCCGGCATATCATAGCCACAGATCTCAACAACCGACACCCAAAAAAACACTAATTTCACACAGCACAGTTGTATCCATTGTTGTTGTTGTTGTGGTTCTAACAATGGTTTTGGCAGCCTTTGTGAAAAATCCACGACAAAACATGCAACGTGTCCTGTGACTTTTGACCCACCCTGTAGATCTGGGCACATGAACTGTTTAACCTGATCTGACATCTGCTTTTCTAAACCCTGTAGCTTTCCATCAAAAAACACATCCCCTCAAAGACACCTGAGCTAATGCCTTCAACATGCCAACCATCCTCCCTGGCTTTAGGCCACTGTAAGCCTCCAACCACTAGAACAGGGACAGCAGGAAGAGTCCTATTTGAATATTTAATTCCTTCATATTTCAGTAGGGATTTGAAAGCCAAGATCTGATCAGAAACATCCTCCACATTGTTTAATTTCAAACCTTGTGGAGATCAAAAGCAAGCCATGATAAATTACAAGGCCAAGCCTCTGGTTATTTTCAGCCATGCAGGACAGTGACCGTGTAAGTGTAGGCTTTTACCTGGAATGTAGAGCCCTAAAGGCGCAACTTTAGGCTCACACACAGTTATAAACAGATTACAGCTACAGCTGGGATTCGGTTGGGATTTAAAGAGGAATAACCAAGATGTGCAGTCCTGCTTCAGCCTGAGATTGCAGGTGAACATAATCTGACTCATTCAAGAAAACTACCAGCAGTCGCAGACAGCGTTCGGTTAAGCAGTTCAGGAAAAGTGATTTGTGCACGGGGAAGGAAAGTGGTTTCAAGAGAGAGAGGAGGACAAAGGAAATGATTATCAGTGAGAGGGTAACATAAATGCAGAAATCAGGAAAAGCTGGCACAATTTGGAAAATAGGGGGAAAATTAATGTTTCTTACATTTGTCTTGAGCAAAACACTCAAGAGAAAACAGATGCAAGTGCAAGTTCGCTCTGTGTCTCCAAGAGACAGGAGTCACAACAGAGGAAGGAACACCAAAACCAGAAAACTTGCTAAATGCTACTGCTAACTAACAGGTGATTAACAGACAAAGGGCTAATGCTAGCAAACACCAGATAGTAGTACAACAGAGATGTGAGTGAGCATACAAACACAACTAATATAAACCAACTATAAAAATGTATTGATAAACACAGAATAATCACCAAGAGTAAATGAACAACAAATAACTAACTACACGGCAGTACCTTAAACAACGAGCTAAACATATCAGAAGCACCAAGAACCTAACCACATAAACCTGCAGAAGCACAACCACAAGCATGAATGAGAACCTGAAGCTAAACACCATAAAAATAACCACAAAAATGCAAGCCTTTCAAACTTAACCAAACAAGAAGAAGCAGGAGATGCACCAACCAGGAAACCAAAGTAGAGTGCAAGGCCAGGCAACAATACAAGGGAGGGCATAGTTGTCTGCTTATCAGACGAATCAGAGTCACGGGAGAGTCGGTGCCTAGCTGGCGGTGCAGGGCAGGAGCAACCCTGGGCAGGATGCCAATCTATCATAGGCCACATACATTCACACACTAAGGGGCACTTTAGAGACACCAATTAACCAAACAAGCATGTTTTTGGAATGTGGCAGGAAACCGGCATACCCAGGGAAAACCCACACAGACATGCCCAGGGGCAGGACTCAGCAGTGTGAATCACTGCACCACCAGACAAAAAATGTACAACAGCTTCCTGACAGCATTTACTTAGATTTTTCAATTTTTTCTGAACCCAAGATTTAAAACGCTGGTAAACTTTATTTAATTTCTTAACATTCATCCATTCCTTCATTTCAGGCCTGCAACACATTTCATATAAGACGGTAAAACATTTACCACTATGGTCATGTTGCCATTCCTTTTCATATCAATAATAAAAATTATTAGTAACATTTGGTGTTTCAGATGTTATTTTGTATAACTCTCCACACATTCTCTATTGTGGACAGGGGACAGGGGACAGGACAGAACCGCAGGCAGGTCACTCTAATACCCCTAACCTCTTCTTCCGTAGCCATGCCTTTGTAATGTGTGCAGCATGTGGTTTTGCACCATCTTCTTGAAAAATAGATGAATGTCCAATTTCAATATGCTTTTCTGCATTAATGATGTCATCACAAAAGTGAAAATGACCTTTGGCAAAGGCACTAACAGCCTAATTCCACGACAGACCCTGGCATTTCTACTTGTTGTTGATAATTGTCTGGATGGTCCTTTTTCTCTTTTAAGTATAGAGCACATGGCATCTATTGATTGCAAAAGATCTGTAATACTAATTAATCTGGTCACAATACACGTTTCCACTGTGTGATGGTTCATCCCAGGCGCCTCAGAGATCCAGGAAGTCGATGCCGCTCCTGGGCATGGTTAACATAAAGCTTCTTTCTTAAACAGTAAAGTTTTGAGTAGCATTTGTGAATGGAAGTACTCCCTTATTCATGTAGTTATGTCAACTTGTATGTGTACTAATGAATTATTAATGATTGATGATTCTTGTTTCAGTGCCATCAGCGGGACTGGCATTTGTTGACAAACTGAAGATCATCAGTCCATCTTTGGTCCTCAAGTACCAAAGAATATCAAGAATACTGATTTTGTACCAAATGATGATCATGATCACGTTAACAACAACTGTTCAAAATCACATTATTATTTACTTTTTTTTCACCTTATTACTAGACATAAATTGCCCAGTCCTTTTTTTGGCATGTGCTACAGGCCTGAAGTACAATTAAATTAAATGAAATTAACATGACCAACAAAATCTTGAATGTATACTGATTTTCATAAAAAAATATATTACTGTCCCTAACTTTGTCCCTAACTCCCTAACACTAACTTTTCGTACATATAGTAAGATACATTTAGTATAGTGATGCCTGCAAATATTTATAGAGGACAGTTAAGACAGATTTCAAGTTAAAAGTTGTTCATAGACATTACATTATTAGCAATGCAATCCAGTACTGCCAATGGGTTCAGAATTCTGTCCAGTGCAGCTTTTTGTTCAAGGCATAGTCTATTGTTTTGGCAGCTGAGTCGCTCTCTCAAGAGGGGATCATCATTGTGTTAATGTTAGCTTCTGCTGCCAACATGTTGCTCTGAAATCACCCAAAAATCTCGACTGGGAGGAATCAGGGTAACATTTCTCAAGAACGATTTACGGCCACACAGTCAGTGAGGCAAGTCTCAAAATAAATTGGCCTCAAATGAAGAACAATATGTGGTCCTATATGGGAAAGAATCAGGAAAACATGATCTGTAGCTTTGGCAACACTACACTTGAACTGAACAGGAAGTGTCTCACTTTCATGGCACTATAGACTCATACAATAGTCTAAATCTTTCCAATAGAGCAGGTCTAGGCACGGCAGCGGAAGGGTACAAACATGCTCTTGCTAACCAGCTAGGGTGATATGATACGGTGTCACGTAAGCTCATCATGTTGATATGCTGAATGAGATGGGCTAATCATAAACACTTTGAGGGGTAACAATGTGGACAGCTGCTCATGAGTGGAATAGTCAGTTGTGGATTTTAAAGCATCCCCCTGTGATGCGAACCACCCTATATTAAACAGCACATTTTAAAAGAGACTTTAACAAAAGCCAGAACAGTAAGTGTCTATCCAAGCAAAGCTGATAAAAAGACAAATTTACAGAGTATGCTACATTAGCAAAGAACTGTGTTTCATAGTGAATGAGCTACACGGACACCTATTTTCACAATGACATGTGGAGCATTAGCAAGTGTGTCATTACTACATTATAATAGGGTAAATTGTGGTATTGTTTGTAATGACTGAAATTAAGTTCTTTGTGAAGAATTTGCTAAACAATCAGAGCCCCTCTATAATAAAAGCCATTCACTCTCTTTTACCTTTGTGTGTGACAAGCTGTTATTAGTGGAATCCTGAAAATGACCATGATAATGTCAGTAAAAGCCAGGGGGGAGGGAGGGCCATCGTGGGATCTGTGCTGAGCTGACAGACATATTTCAATGGGAATTATTTAAGTTTGTGCTAGACTGTTTGGATGAACATAAAGCAAACAATGTACACATAAACCACCTCTGTTTATTATTGAAGACTTTGGTAAGGTGATCTTCGTGCCTCTGACAAAAAGAAAGCCCTTACAATGACTTGAAACTGAACCAGATATTGAGGTGTTGATAGTATGCTGTTCATAAGAGCTTTTGTCCTGGCAATGAGCTGCTTTTTTCTGAGGTGTCACTGAATTGGACCTAATCTGCCCTTGGCAAGGAAACAGACTAAGCATTCAAAAGCTATTTTTTCTCCCCAAAGACACAATTTTGCTCATCTGGAACAAAACCCACAACCAACAAGCCAGGATGCATGCTACTTTAAATCCATGCAAACTGGCTCCACAAAAAGCCCTGTTAGAAGCAGCCAATGGGAATGTGTCTAATCCAAAATAGGTGTACTGCTTATTTTGTGCATTGTGTTCAGATTGTAGAATCAAATGTTACTTTGTTGTGTATTGCAACAAAGTTTAAGCTACTAAAACGAGTCACTAAGTTTCCAAATTGCCACCTGCATACCAATAAAAAATGTGCTTGGAAGTCATGCCAGGAAAAGACCTTCTCTATTATCTTACACCAAATACAAGCACCTGAAGTTCAACAAACACTACTGATACTTTGTCTGAAACTTGTTTCTTTGGTGAGATGAGTCCAATAGAGAAGAAAGGATTGGTGTAAAGAAAATGATCTAATCTTAACTATAAGTACTAGATAGTACGTATGAACATAAGTACATGTTTTCTACAAAGAACCAAGGAGGTTTTTTTTAATCAAAACCTGCCTGTGCTTGCCAAGAAGCTACAACTGGGTCATAGTTGGATCTGCCAGCAAAAGAATGATCCAAAATAAACATCCAAATCCACACAAAAATGATTCAGTAAACATAGAATCAAGCTTAGGACATGGTCATCCAAGTCCCTAATCTCAAAAACCTATAGGGTAAGTTGAAGAGAGTACACAGAAGAAGACTTAGGCCCCTAGAAAGTCTGCAGAGATTCTGTTTTAATGATTAAGTGTCTCCGATATCTTACTCTTTATTTTTCAGTCTCCACAAGCACTATGGGAGAAGACGCAGTGACATAGTGCTATGATGGCAAAGGGAGGTTGTGTAAAGTACTAAACGTGGGGGGGTGCCAATATTTGTGACACATGTGGTTTTGTTAAAGCTTGACAATTGATGTCACAGCTGTTTTGCATTGTGCATTGTGGGATGAGAATACAGCAGAAAGTTATTTGGAAAAAACTGGTCATATTAACAAGCTGGATGTCTGAAAACATCCAAATGAAGAGTAGAATATTACAGATCCAGACCTGCTGCACTTACAGTCCAGAATAGGCAGTTATTATGCCTATTGTTTACACCTCCTTATTTAAATAAGAGCAACAAATATACAGCAGTAAAATTAATTTGTTGCTCTTCTAGTTGCAGTTATATAGTATATTTGCCTCAATTGTAAATCACTAAGATAAGACTATCACTAAGAATTGTAAATCAATAAGATAAAGGCATCAAGACGGCAAGCACATAGTAGATGAGCTTCTAGATAGTCTGTGAAAAAAGAAAAGAAAAAAAGTGCTGCAGGTGAATTGTTTTTTCTTCAGAAATTATCTAAAGATTGGCTGTGGCAAATGACTGTGCAACTACGAAGTACCTACTTGATAAATTGCCCATTAAGGTGTCAATGAAAGAAACACCCCCAAATTCTTTACATGCAAGTCTAAAGTTAATATTGCAGTTGTATTGCTAAACAATAACTTTTACTGGTGAATTAATCGCCACAAAAAACACAAAAAAGTAGCCAGGATAAACCCATGCATACACAGGGAGTACATGCAGACACCACATAGAAAGGAGCAGGCACCTTCATCTGGAATTAAACCCAGGAACTTCTTGTTGTGAGGCAATAGTGCTACCCACCAACCCAGCATGCGCCCTTACCACATTCTAGGTTAAATTATTAATTAATGTAATTGTTTATTAATAATGTCATGTCAGCAATAGCCATATCCATGGCAGGAGCAAAGCTGCAGCTGAACTCGTCAAACAAACCAACAGTGTCTGAATATAGAAACCTATGCAATATTACCAATACAGACTAAGTAACCTAATCCATGTTACTAAAATGTGGGCGGAAACATGGGGATAACCTGGAGAAAACACAACAAGAACACAACCTTTACAGTTTTCACAAGTGTATTCTTGTTTAGATTCCTCATTTTTAGGAATAGATTATGATACTGATGCCTTAAAGCACTTTTGTAAGTCGCTCTGGATAAGGGTGTCTGCTAAATACTGTAAATGTAAACATGGAAATCCCACTCAAACAGAGTTCCGGGTTGAGATCGAACCAGTGATCAATATAGAAGCAGCAGTAGTAACCACTTTTGCCATTGCATTCGTCCACATACTGGGTTCTAGAAGAATATCTTGTTTCATACCCAAAGCAGCAGTTTTTATTTGAAGACACAAAGTAGCACAGATGATGACGTGGCACAAGTTGGACAGTCATCATCACCTTCTCACTTTAAAGCCAGCACCATCTCAGCGTCCCTTTTTAGCTTCATGAACATTCTTGGCATAAGTAAGCTGCAAGTCAAATCCTTCAACAGATGCAAATTCCTGAATATAAAAGTGATACTGAGCCAACTTTTGGACAAGAGATGTCATGGTCAAAGGGCTAGTTTTAAAGGACACTTTAGGGGGTGAAGCCTGAGAAATAATTATCTTCAATATTTTTCCATACATCTAACTGCCATGCTATTTTTTATATTTGCTCCCTACAACACTTGTCTTCTCTTCTTCCAAACCTCCCATAGGCTACAACTGTAGAATACACTGGTGCAACCTAAAGAACCTGAAAGCCAGAGTCCTAGCACCCCTAATCCAGAAGGTGTTTCCGAAATGGCCCTGATCCAGATATACAAACACATGGTGTTGCGTGATATTTTGAGCATGGCTGTCATTAAACTGTACACAATCGCTCAGTAATTGCAAGAGGCAAGGTGCCGTTGACCGTGAGCGACGATACATCTGGCTCACTCAAATGTAGGCACAACTCTGTTTCATACGGTGCCTCATTCCACGTTAATACAAGAAATCATTCTCTCATTCAAAGACACTTAATCAGATCTCTTGTCATGGACCTTGTGATTCTGCCAACATACTTAATCCCTTGCTAAAAGACAGACTGCACTCGGCGTACATGGACCATAAAAGAATATATAATATAAATACTGTGTGAATACTGTGTAACTGTTCTGACAGAAACTTTTCCACACTCTCCAGCTGATAAAATATGCACGAGCCCTCTCAGCTTTTGTTTTAACAGCTAATGCTGCATTCTGAACATTATAGTGAAATTCTTTTATATACTAAGTCTGAACACTCTACCTATGTAACATGAAATGAGAAGCAAAGCAAGGAGTAAAAGGATTAGAAAAATAATATTCCACTTGTCACGCCTGAACTCATTACTTGGTTAGAAGTTTTTTTCCAAGATTATTTCAAGATTTCCTCACTATTTCAATATTTGAATCGTGCTATTTAAACTTATGAATATATTTATGCACTATTAATGAAACCAGTGAATATGTTTCAAAACTGTGCTGTTCATTTAGGCTTCGAATCCCTCAGATTACATGAACAAAATCCTTTCTAAGCAGTCGGTATTTGGCTTTGTATATTTTCTCAAGGAGAAATCCATAACTATCCCACTTTTTCAACTTTTAGCAATAAATGAACTCATAGACATGTGCAGGGAACAACAAAGCCCACTTTCTCCCATTCGGAGGCCCAGTACTTTATATTTACAAGAGCCAGTAAAGGTAACAGTGCCTCCTGCATCACACCCTCTCAGCACAAACTCTTGGGAACAAATGACCTAATGGAGGAGGTTACGTTTTTGAAAGGTTTTACAAAGCAAGCAGAGATAAACAGGGATCCGCAGTGCAATTTACTCCAGTATTTAAATTTGATGCAAGACCGTACTTTGACCTGCACCACCTGCCACTCTGACTTATGTTCTGATAGAAGTTCAAGTTTTCCTTTCCAACCTTGGGATGAGAAAACCAAACATGATTTCATTTTCAGGAAAAACATTTTTGTTAAGATAAGTTGGTTATGAGGTAGAATATATAATTTAGCACTTTTTAGCACAAGCTAGATAATTGTGCTTGGAAGATTAGCTTGTTCCAGTCAACGGAACAGGAAGCATTAGCAATTTATTTGCAAATGCAGTTAATGACTGATTTTTCATGGTTTGAATTTGACCGCATTTGTAGAGATATGACTTGCAAAGACTCTAGAAGACTTCTCTAGAAGACTAAAGACTTTATCCTGTGGACTACAATCAACCACTCTGCACAGTAACCATTTATTCAGATGTATTCACAATTATAATGCATGTTGAGAACATAGCTCGTTCTCATGCACTGTGCTATTTTAAGTTCTTTATTTAATTAAATTCAGTTCCATGTTCTGTTGAATTTGTGCTCCCTCCAAAGAAAATGTACTGAAGATTTAACGGAAAAGCCACACAGAAAGATTGAAGCAGCTGAAGAGTTGAGTGAATATTTTATGCTTTTTGAAGTGTAGACATGTTATGGTGACACTGTGATGCCACCGACTCTAGCCTGGATATTGGGGTAAAGGACTTCAGCAAACAAATCAAATCCATGCAATCAAGTTTTCTGTAAAAACATTTTGTAATAATTGAGGATATAATAAATCATACTCACATTTAGTAAATTGTGCTAACAAATTGCAAGGTAGATAAAAACCAACAATTCTGCAATGCTGGGACCAAGATGTACAGTGCATCCAGAAAGTATTCACAGCGCTTTACTTTTTCCACATTTTGTTCTGCTACAGCCTTATTCCAAATTGTATTCAATGAATCTCTTTCCTCAAAATTCTACACAAAATACCCCATTATGACCATGT
>JAVSBV010024995.1:0-11913 GCA_033117975.1 Parotocinclus spilosoma | reverse complement strand
TGACCTTTGATAAAAGCATAAATTCTCCCGGGGATCCCAAAAATCCTCCCATATCTCGCTGATCCGCTTTTGCAGTGACTAAGTGGCGACTTGTGGCTTCTTTTTCTTATTCGCTCTCACGTTCTTTGGTCCGATTAAGTGGAATTTCGGTCCAAATAAGCAAATAACATGTACATAATACGTATTTAATAGGATTTGTTTCTGTGCTTGAAGATTTGGTCCCATTAACCACTGGTCCTTTTAACCTGATTCAACTGTATTTAGACACCTAAATTATTTAAAACTATGTCCCTGATAGAATTACCATGAGGCTATTCTCATACCCACGGCCACGTTAACCCTGGCTCGGCTCTAATTAGAAGGCTAAATAAGTGTCGCTGAAGTTCAAGGCCTAATCGGCGACTCCGATTACAGGTGCGAAGCAGAAACACGGTCGCTAAACAGCAGCGTTAAAACCATTTTCCGCCCGTCCTCAGGGCTTTTTATGACTTCCTGAAATCTCCGCCCGCTCTCCCACCTCGCGTTCGGCGTAAATCATCCGGCTTAGAATGGCACGAGCCGGGAGGGAAAATATTTAAGAGATAAAAAGAGGAACGGCGCTGTACCCGCGGTGCCCATTAGACGAGCCTCCAGAGGGCTTTAAGATTTCAGGGCTGCTCGAGAAACGACGGCCTGGATGAAAATGGGCTTTGAGGCTGGAAAGCGAAACATTTGCAAATTGCTTTTTAAAACTCCATCCGTAAAAGGAGGCTTAGCAATCATGACATTTACAGCCACAATAAAAGCTCGACCTGACTTTAAAGCGCGAGGAAATAACAAACAACAAACAACAAACAACGCTCGAATAAATATCAAGAGAGCAAAATCAGCATCGGCATTAAACGTTCATCCTGAAATACTTTTACTTCGCCGCGGATTCACGTTTTGTAGAAACGTTTTTAAAGAGGCGTGCTAATGTAACTTGGCGGGCCGCTCGCCCTCTGGGAGGATGTGCCGCCAAGGACCTCCCACTAAGGACTCATTTTATAATCGATTTTGTTTGTTAATTTAGTTCATTTTCAAATTTTTCTACTACTTATTTAACTTTTACTATTAATTTGGTATTTATTTATTGACCTGGTTTTGCTGTAATTTAATCTTTTTTTTTGGTGTTTATTTAGTTAGCATCTAGGCCACCCATGGAGCTCGGGTCCCCCGTTGAGTCTTGGTTCCTCCCAAGGTTTCTTCCTACCTTTTTAGGGATTTTCCTTGCCACTGTCGCCCTAGGCTTGCTCAACTTGGGATTGGCCTTTTAGGACGGTGTAATAGTGTGAAGCCGCTTTGAGACGATGCTCCGTTGTAAAAGGCGCTATAGAAATCAATAAACTTGAACTTGATCGGGGTCTCTCTAGGGTGTTGGGGGGAGGGTCGAGATGGGCCACTGGCCATGGTGCTGAACCAGTAAACGGTCGTCCTGTAATCCAAATCCCATCCCTTATTACCATATTATACCAGTGGGAATTCCCATGTGACTTTTATTGTTGTTTCTACTCGATTTCCGTTTTGTATTTGGCACTGTGGTAGCCTAGCGGTTAAGGTACTATGGGTCAGAAGGTCCAGCTGGCACAGTTGGGCCCCTGAGCAAGGCCCTTAAGCCACTATTGCTTGGATTGTAAGACTGTATGAGTTGGAAGTCGCTCTGGATAAGGGCGTCTCCTAAATAACATAAATGTAAATGTAAATTTGACCCAGCTCTTTGACCCAGAGTGGCATTGCCCAAAGCAGATCTATCCATAAACAGGGGCAGGTTTGTGTGTGTTGGGGGGCATGGGGGGGTAAGGTACCCTGGTGTTTTCTTATAATCCCATAACACTCATTTATAACGTAGGGTTGCCTGCCGAGGAGGACGAGGAACGTTTTTTTAATCGTTAAAACATCGAACAGAAGAAGTTACTGATAATGATGTCGTTTCTCGGGACGATAAGACCCAAGCAACGTTAAGAGCTAACATTTTCCCTTCTTAAAAACAGATCTCGATGTCAATCCCTATATGCGGCAGAAGTAAAGATAAAAGGTTCCATCGTGCCTAGTTGATCTCGCAACCGTTAAGCAAGAAAGCTGGAACCACCTTGATGCGCCGTTGTGCCGTATCAGTCCCTCCCGCCCACCGCCACCGCTTTTTAGCCCACCGAACGCCAGCTTTGCCGCTTTTTCACGCCAGTTCTTCTACGGGAATTCTCCGTCCCAGGAACGTACTGTTATGTTTGATTGACAAAAAGCTCAAAGCGTTAAGAGTTGGTTTTGGGGGAGCAGATCGCCCTCGATGGGTTATCATATCATTTATATAAGGTGGAGAGCGCTGCGAGGACTTACAGTCGACGTGGTCTGACGCTAGATACAGTACGAAGACAATGAGTGATACAGAAAGAACATTGATAGAGATCTGATTACTAAAAGTAAAAAAAGGTCATGTCTTTCACACACATGCGAACACACACACACACACACACACACACAGTGTCTGCCAGGTCTAATTACTCCAGTGAATTAGGCTTCCGTGGTATTTGCTCATAAGGAGCTTCCTCGCTGAAAGCCATGCATCCGGATGGGAGCACGCCGGATCACTCTAGATCTCCACCATCCCCCCGAATCTGAGCCTGGAGAGGCACACACTCTCCTTCCAGACATCCCAGACCTCGGGGTTGTCCTCCAGGTTATCATGTGCAGTAAGAAGAAAGCCAGGAACTGGCTGAGCCACTGCACACACACTGATAATGTGGCTAGTGAAATGGCAATTAGGGCTAACAATGCCTTTCTGGTTTAGAGTCACACACACACGCGTGCACACACACACACACACACACACACACACACGTTTGCTTTGTTCTCTCATCTATCTAAGCTTTAATTTGGCCCCCACACCATTCACACTCATGTTTAATTCTGTTTCATCTTTCACTCATTTACTTTTGATGTATTCATAAAAAGAAAAAAAAGCCAACAAACACAGAGGATGTGCTCTTAATCTAAGACTTAATCTAAGAGGATGCCAATCACCAGTAAGAGAAAGCACTGAGGTTTTCATATACCATGAAGACCATGAGTACAGGGAGTTTTCAGGTGGCAAAGAAAAGCTTTGCATATGTCCTTGTATTAATAGTAAAAAAACAGCAACATAATACTAAGAAAATATTATAGTAATACTTAATGAAAAGATAACTGGACAGCACAATGGCAGGTTTACTGAGAACATCACAAATTGGTAAGGCACAAAATGGGATCAGACAGTCCAAGGTTGGCAAGTGAGATATCAAACAGGCTGACAATTCCAAAGGCAAGAGTCAAAGTAAGAGGCAAGCAGTATGACAGTATAAAAGTGAGACATTGTAAGGGTAATATATACACAAGGCATCCTGTGTAGACTTTGGTGTGAGAACATAACTTAGAAACAGAAGATAACTGACATCAGAGAGATCTTTCATAATCAGAAATCGATCAGTAATTTTAGGTCAGGACCAAGAAAAAAGCACAGTGGTACGAACTTTCTCTTCACCACTACCTTCAGGCATCACGCATCAGAGATCACAGCACTATATAGAGGACTGTGGTGGCCTAGCGGTTAAGGTACTGGACTCTGGAGCAGAACCCACAATTGCTTGGATTGTAAGATTGTATAAGTTGTAAGTCGCTCTGGATAAGGGTGTCTGCTAAATGCTGGAAATGTAAATGTAAATATACTACACCCATGTCTACCACCTTGCAACTCTGTGTGGGAAAAAGAGGAAAGAAATGCAAGAAGACATAAGTCTAGCAAAATAAGTATGTGTGCCACAGTGGCACCACCTGGACATCACAGGAAATGTGTCTATGGATTTCTATGCTTATTATTAAAGTACCAACCACTACTAATATTAATCCCAGTTAATCCAGGCAACCAAATTAATACATGATGCAGATTAAGCCGTTCAATAAGTCATTTCTGTTCCCAAACTAGAACCTTCCATCCCATGCCAACCACTTGGTAGCACACCTTTACCACTTCAGCCACAAGATGTTTATGTCACCATTTTAGAGCTCAGCCTGTTGGGGTTACACAGGTGACTTGGTCCCCAGACGCTCGCCTGCAAACTTTAACCCCTGAGCCCAGTAATCCTACTCTGTGCATAACACACTGTTCTATATTTCTACATTTAATGGGGTGTTTGGATATTTCTTTTTTTAGATTTCACCCCTCAGAAATGATCACCAGGTGTGACTCTGCTGGGAGCATCACAATCTTGATGACATAGGTCCGAGGGTCACTGAAGCACATAAACCCCTTCATCTCTGCAACATCCTTGGGAGATTTGTCAATCTGGGGAAGCCTACGAGTAGAGCTACCAATCTTTAAAAAAAAAAGAGCTAGATGAGGTGGTCTGGGCATCTCACATGTATGCTACCTGGTCAGCTCTTGCTAGAGCTCTACCAAGCCGCTTCCTCTGGACAGACACCCCAGAGTAGTCTCGGGAACATCCGGGTGGATTATGTCTCGCTTTTAGCTTTTCGACCATCTGGAGATCCCCCAGGGGGACCTTAAATATGTGGTCAGAGATAAGCTGACCTTCTTAACCTGTTGCCACAGGGACCTTGACAGGAGAAATGGGTAGACTGATAATTATTGCTCATTTTGCATCACGCTTACACCAGGCATAAGTCAATAGATGTGTTAAGTCAAGTGTAATAAATAAATAGTACCAGTAGTAGTAATAGCGTTGAATTATATTGGGTGAGAAGTCCGTACATTATTGCCATGTGAATGTCCAGCACAACCCTGGAGTAGTCTCCTAGTATGAAGTAACATTTTGTCCCAAATATATTGCAGCTGTTGCTGTTTTTTGATTGCGCTGGAAAGCACTGCCTACAATCTCCCATGGCTATAGCATGTGATTTACATTAATTTCACACTAATCACACCATTGAATGCCTCCTTGTGCCTTGTGGAAGGTTTATTGTTGTCACGGTTGAGCGCAAGGATTATGCCAAGGACAGGTGTAGGTGCAAGTGAGGGGAGTTTTTTAAATAGTACTTTACAAGGACAGCAAAGACATAGGCAAACACCAGTGAGGCTCACAGGACACAGGAACAAACAATAGAAGAGCGTCAGCTACACATGCAGACTAAGCTAGAAAGAATAGGACGCAGCCAGCAGTTAAAAACAAAGCACCAAATAGCACAGGACTAACATGGGACAGACTGAATGTAGACCCATAATCAAAGTCAAAGTCAGAATAAGTCAGCATTGTCTCAAAGCAGCAAATGTTCTATTATCTTCTATTACCAAGGGCCAATCCCACATTAAGCAACCCTAGGACAACAGTATCAAGGAACAATTTCGAAAATGTTAAAAGGAAGAAACCTTGGGAGAATTAAGACTAAAAAAGGTTACATTTTACCCAGATGTTAAAAAGGTTAGGCAGGTAATAGTTCTAAAGATGAAACAGATGGAAAGAGCAAACTGGGAACATAGCAACCTGGACAGTACATAAACAGAAAAACCATATAGAATATCACACAAAAAAGAAACAAACCTTGAGAGGGTGAAAAAGACAGATGGACAGGTGATCTGCAGTACAGGTACGAGACCAGACAAGGGACCACAAAAAGAGAAGGGTATAAAAGGACCAGGCAAAGTGAAAAGGGAAAAGGGTGATGCATGCCAAACGTGACCACGAAAGGCATATCATCCTGACAACTGCCGTGAGTAACATCAGAACTGAATCATTCCATCTTAGACATTAATCATTGCTTCGTAGGAGTTATTTTCCATAAGAAAACAAATGTAACGTAGACCATGCCAACACAGATCTGCATAAGGGAAATGCATTAAATGTAATGTAATATACATAACAGTATTATCAAAGTATGTAATGCCAGTCTGAGATGAGTACATTAGGTGTGATGCACTGACTCTGTACCTCATTTGAATGAAGAATGCTTAAGTGGAGACTGACTCAGATCAATATGTGTGGACGGCAATTTATTCTAATGAGAGCTGGAGGTAGAGAAGAAAAGAGAGAGAGAGACCTCTTGAGCAGCCCATAGTCCCCATCCTCCAGTTTAATAGGTGCCCTGTTGTTGATGGATATTGCCTAATCGTGTTTCTTGTGTTGGAATGCCAAATTAAAGTAGGTTCGCATATAGAAGTAAGAATTAAATATCTGGCCGATGGAGTACTTGGCTAGGAGAGGATGTAGCAATTCGTTGGGCTTTAAAGATATCTTCCCATTGGTCATGCATGGAAAAAGAAAGATGTTGATTAGAACCGGATGTGAACTCTGGAGAGAGTGCGAGTGTGGAAAGAAGGTGAGAATATCTAAAAAAAAAAGGGAAAAAAGTCTGAAGAGGGGAAAACGAGATTGCTGCGATTCTGTTCAAGTTCTTTTTCTTGATGGTGCAACACAAAGGCACCATTCTTCAGAGCAGGCAGAGTGTACAGATTAAAGAAGAAAGAAGTGAGAGAGTGTGTGTAACAGGGGCAAGCAAGAGCGCTCTGATTATCTGTCTGTATTTTTTTGAACCCTCTCACTTTACTCATCATTCTCTCAGTCATGGGGTGTGGGTTGTTTGTGTCATCAGTGTTTGTGCAGGGATCAAAACCAAGCTTGCAAACAACTACACCCACACAAATGCCTGTTTCTCTGCTAACATCTGCCACGATGCCACATGGGGCTGAATAGTGGTGCTGTAGAGCACTGGCTGCCCCCAAAAAAACTAAATATATGGTATCTGCCATATACTTAACACCCAGACATCACATTCAAATACATGAGTATGAATCTGTGGAGATTTACTAGCAGTTGGCTGCAGATGTATAATGATGCATAATGATTAGGTGATAATGCCTGTTTGCAGTGGGCATTCTAATTTGACCCAAAGACAATTGGGTTAAGTATTAGATCAGTGTGCCAGCTCAGGTAACATCTGACACAAAACTGAAATGTATTTTTATGCTGTTGAATTAACAATAGTCTTACAAGAACTAAGGGTTTCAGTCCAAATCTATAAAATAGTCTCAGCCAAATATTTATGTTCCAGAAAACTTCGGCAAAATCCACTGGGCATGATTACTTTAGGCTTGTATGTAGCTACTGTATCATGGAAATCCATCCCATGAGGCCCCTGAAAAGCAGTGCTGACTTTGCTTTTAGAAACAGTCCATATAGTGAGTGTTACAACTGAGGGCCAACAATTTTCACACACGATTTGCTGCACTACCCAGTGATCCCGTTTCTCCCAGCTTATGTTGCTTCTAGAATGAACTGCTCTTCAAAATAAAAAAATTAATCGATTTTTGGAGCATGGCCTCAACTCTGATTCCATATCCCTGGAATTTCAGATACCATCCACATGTTCACTTTTGTTACTATTATAATGCATTGCAATGGACTATCCTGCATTGATCAAATGTATTTTTATATGATAGGTGTCAGTTTAATTAAATTCAATTCAAGTTTATTTATATAGCGCTTTTTTCAACGTTGCATCGTCTCAAAGCAACTTCACAATATAACTCTGTTTTAGGCCAATCCCAAGTTGAGCAAGCCTGGGGCGACAGTGGCAAGGAAAAACTCCCAAAAATGGTTGGAAGAAACCTTGGGAGGATCAAGGACCTGAACTACAAAAAAAGCTGAGTGATCGTCATACGGAGTTAATCTCACCTCTAACTCTACTATCCCTGTGTGACTCATCACCATGCCCCACTCTTGTTTCATATGCCATTTAAGGTGGAAGTGTTTGTGTATGTGTGGCTGGTGTTTGCTTAAGGCGCAGTAGTGATGTTCGGTGCTATCTGCCCAGATTGTGCTGTGTAAACAGCAGTGCAGGAACGTGAGAAGAATGAGTATGAAGACACGTTCTCCAGACAGCATCACTTTTTTTTTAAGAATGTTTTGCGCTGACCTGTTTTTTTAGTCTATATGTCATATTAATTTTATTATTAATGTGGCAGTTCAAATATATTCTCATTCATTCATTATCTTCCACTTAATCCACATGGGGTTGCGAGCCAGCCGGTGCCCACCTGGCAACTCTGGGCACAAGGGCAGGAACAACCCTAGATGGGGCGCCAATCCATCGTAGAGCACACACACACATGCACACACTAAGGGCTACATTAGAGACACCAGTTAACCTAATACACATATTTTTGGACTGTGGGAGGAAACCGGAGTACCCAGAGTAAACCCACGCAGACACAGGAAGGACATACAGACGCCACACAGAAAAGACCCAGGCCGCTCCACCCTGGGATTGAACCCGGGACCTTCTTGCTCTGAGACAGCATTGCTACCCACCGAGCCACCGTGTTGACCCACACATATATACTAGTCACAAAACTGGGGAAGACCCCGAAATAAAATATCTCGTAATTAAATATACCCTCATTTTTGTGAGCAGTTTATTATATGACAGTCCCATCTGCAAGAGTATGACAGCCATAGTTACTGTAAGACTTTGCTGATTAAATACGGCATACATGGTTTAACATGATGCACTAAAGTATTATCATGGAAAGGTTTAACTCAGATTAAATTACAGCGGAATATCGGAATACAAGCACAAATGATTCCAGAAGGCATTCAACTAGAATCTGTTTGAACTGGAATTAAGTTCCTGCATAAGAAGTAATGTGAATAGTATTAATCAATTCTCAACCCCCAAATAATTGGTGTATGCCTATTTTGTGTGTAACTAATGATTTAAAGCAAAATATAGATAAAGCAAAGGAATGTAAAGCAATAAAATAATCAATAAATACATGAAATAAGTGAAATATAAGGACGTGGAATAATTATAAATAAGGTGAAACTTCATGTACTTGTAGGTGTACAGTGTACAGTGTGCTTTGGTGCTTTGTCACCACTGACTGGACTAGATTTAGTTGCATGCTTTTTGCAAGCTCACACCATGGGGTGTTTTATTTAGGGTGCCCATGGTCAAAGTCGAAATTGTGTTCGAATTTGGGGGCATAAAATTTAAACGGGCGTTTTAATGTTCAGTTTGAATTCCGAGGTTCTACTGTACAGTAAACTATAGCGAATTTTCATGAGGCTGATTTCTTTAATATAAGTTTGATAATACACAGACTCAGCAGACTCTAGTGTCATTGTATTAAGGGTTATCAAAGTCTAGGAAATCTGTTGAATACTAATTCAGTTTGGAGTCAACAAATGTGAATTACAGTTTAAAATGGGAGTTCTAATCTCCCATCAACCCCCCAGAAGGATATGTTTTTGTTTCTGAATCATTACCTCAATTCATTATGTCAAGCCAGTCAGATGCAAATGCAACAGGAGACAGTTATTAGTGCAGCAATAATAAATAACACATCTGACAATTCAGCTGATTCGGCTTCCTTTAGGGATGAGACAAACCAAGAGCTTCCTCTGAACACTTCGATTCAATTATATTTAATTTGTTCAACTAGTGGAAATGGGGGTAAGGCCACGTGGGATTGTAACATGGTCCCACAACAATAACAGGAATTACTCATATGTGAGAGCTGATCAAATCAACAGCGCACAGACATGAGGAGTAAATCGCAGAGCTAGAAACCTATAACCTCTCTTATCATAATGGTGGATTGCTGGATTGAAAATCTAATTGGCTCCATTTAACTTTGCTGTTATATATAAACAATACTATAACAAAACAATAACATATAAACAAATACTAAAATCATTAAACATAGCTTTAAGAACATTTAAGTAATCAGATAGCATTCTTATCTTTGGCCATTATGACATTCTGTGGTACGCTTGCCTAGTTTATTACTGGGTGCTGCAGCATATTGCTTTCCCAGACTGCTGATAAACTGCTACTGGAATCAGTTTAATAGTAGCTCCCGCTATTTCGATGTTTGATCATGACTAACTGTTGACTATTCCCATAATATTACACAAATGTTATATTCTAGTGGACAATCATATGAAATAGGCACTAGGAATGGTCTGACCATTCTTCTTTCATCCTCATCAGGAGTCCCATAAAATCCTGACTCATGATGGGGAATCGAAGTCAATTTTTTTGTGGTCTTAAAGCTTTTTATGACTTGGGTCTCTGTTTATTAGCGTTTGCTAGTGTTTCTGTTATCTGTAGCTCAGTCCCCCTGTCAGCGCTCTGTATATGTACATTAGTGTGTGTTGAAATGTACTATATTTGCATATCTTGTGTGCAGAGTGCAGAGCTGTGCAGTAATAGACTACAATGACCATTATTTGACAAATTGTAGTAATAATTACTAAAAAAAAAAAAGAAAACTTCTAAATTAAAGATTCTTTTGGCCTGGATGAAAAATGTGTCAGCTCAGTTATTACTCAGCATCAATATAAACTATTGTGGCAGATCCGAACAAAAGCTGCCAAAACTCCAAAGGAGACGTGAGATACTGTTGTCTTTTTGTTTATGGCCAAAACCTGATAAACAACAGCCTTAAAAGTCTCGCTTTTCTAACACTGCAAGATTAAAGATGTGGCCTTTGTGATTTTCCTTTCCTGTGAGATTAGTTTCCACTAGTTACATTGCTTCTTATGCAAATAAGAGCAGGCATTTATTCATAAACCATAATGTTTTTTTATGTAAATACTTTATTTTTACAAACTATGCTTCTATAAAGGGTATAACATATGTAACGTATGCACTGTTTGTACTGTACTATATGTCTGATATAGTTTTTGCTTTAACATTTAACATGTTTTACCATCTACTCCCATACGATAGAAAAGTTCCAAGAATGTATACTTCTCCCAAAAAGGCATTTTATTTGAACACTAAACAGATTAAATGCAACACATTCAAATAACCCATATTATAACCTGTGTAGGCATATATAAACATTCTATTTACAATGACTAACATGACCTTCCTTTGAGAGTGTCCCTTAGTAAAAGTTCTGTGAATCGTTTTTTCATTTAAACTGCCTCATCAATTAGGTTATGGTCAATTTGTGAGGTACATGTAGTCCATGTGACTGAGAGGGAGAACTGTTTGTCCTTTTGAATGTTATCACATTAGTTATTTGAAACATGACACCAATATCCTGATGTTTTAGCTTTGTATAATGTGGTTCTGTGGCTGTAAATAAGCTGGAAGAGTGGTTATAAACCTTCAGCAGAGTGCTGATGTCAGACTCTAGGCTAATGATTGGGCCAGAACAGAACGAGCATAATAGTGTAATGATCTTGCATTAGGCAAAGGAACAGCACAAGCCTATATTTTAACACGAGTACTCACAGGTACTTTTAATCTGCCTGATACTGGTTAGTTTGAATAATATGGATAGGATCATCTACATCTTCAATCCAGGGTGATTCTAGGATAAAAGTTTCACTGAGACCCCTAGTGAGACACACCCCCACATTGTTTTTTATGTTTTCTTTTTGTACAAATCTGTTCATATTTCCTGCCATTCCCACAAAGTTATCGCTACACAATTTCCAAGGCAAGAAGAACTTCTGTATTTTCAGTGTTAAAATGATGTTTAAACCATATAATTTCAAACATTTATTTTTGAAAAAAATTATGGATATGCACCCATCAAAAGGGTCTAGAAACCTGCTGTATTATTCTTGAACAAAAATTTTGGAAAATCATGAATGGAAACAAACCTAACCTCCTATAAGTCTAATATTATATGCATGAATAGATAGAGAATACAAGACCACCCCTTAAACAAACATATATGGACTTGTGTTGTATATCACTGAATGACAGACTGGTGGATGGGAAATATTCTGAATAGCAGCAGACAACTTAATAACTGGCTTTATGAGTCACTTTTGTCAGGGTTTCATTTGGGTTTAATTTCGGGCAGGACTTAATTTACATTTACATTTACAGCATTTAGCAGACGCCCTTATCCAGAGCGACTTACAATTTATACAGTTTTACAATCCA
>JAVSBV010024984.1:0-11913 GCA_033117975.1 Parotocinclus spilosoma | reverse complement strand
GTTCTTCAAACGTTGACTGGAATTTAGTAAGAACTTGTTTTTTACAGTATTATGCTTTGCATGCTGAGTACCTATACGTTGTGTTGTAGATCGTTTTGAAAAACTTGGTTGCAAATTGTTTTTTTAATGAATAAAGTTTGAAAGCAACAGTAATTCTTGTTTGTACGTTTGCTTTACATGTAAATCGCACAATACAAGTTTAATAAACATTTAATATGGTACATAGCATGTCTCGTCTTGTAACATAGGGCATGTTTGTTTAATCGGACTAGCCGGTTATTAGGACCAAAACCATCGCGTCCTGATGTGGTCCGATTAACCGGAATCGACTGTACTATATTAGGTACACCTGTTAATACAAATATCTAAATATCTAAACATGATAGCAACTGCATGGATTCAGGCATGTAGACATGGTCAAGTCAACCTGGAGAAGAAAGGTGATTTCAGTGACTTTGAATGTAGCAGGTATGTTGGTGCTAGATGAGCTGGTCTGAGCATTACAGAAACTTTTAATCTAATGAGATTTTTACACAGAGCCATCTTTATGGTTTACAGAGAAAGAATCAGAATAAACCTAAAGATCTCTAGAACATGGAAGTCCAGGTTTGGATTAAAGCAGTTCATATATTTGCTATTAAGATAATTTTATGAAGGGGCAGCAAGAAGGTCCTGGGTTCAGTGGCCTGGGTCCTTTCTGTGTGGAGCCTGCATGTCCTCCCTGTGTCTGTTTGGGTTTACTCCAGGTAATCTGGTTTCCTCTCAGTCCAAAGACATGCCTGTTAGGTCAATTGTTGTCTTTAAAGTGGCTCTTAGTGTATGGCTGTGTGTGTGCCCTACGATGGAATGGTACCACATCTGAGGTTGTTTCTGCCCTTGGCCAGCGACCCTGTGTGGATTAAGCGTGAAGATAATGGATGGATGAATGGTTGGATAATTTCATGAAATTATCTGCATTAGGAAACTGCACTATATTTAATATTCCCCCATACATGATTAAATCCTCATAGGTAATTTTGTCCATGAAAAAATATAATAAAGCAGATATGTACATTTTAACATTTTTGCTTCTCTTTATAATGAAGTGCATAAATATAATAAAGTGTGTCAAACTGTAAGGGTTCGTGCCGCGGTTGTTCCGGTGCGCTGCGACCGTCACGTGGGTTTGTTTTCGTTTTGTGCTTCCCCCACGTGGCGGTTTGTTTTGTTTTCCCCCTGCACAGCGCTTTTTGGTTTGTCTCCGCCCCTTTGATTTCGTGCACCTGCTCCTTGTTGTCCCCGTCGGCAGGTGCACGGTATTTAAGCCCGACGCTCACTTTCGTGGGCGCCGGTTCTTTGGTTACGTTTTGTCAGGTTTGTCATTCCCTGTGTGTTTTGTTTTGTGTGCGTGTGTGTATGTGCAGCTGCCATGTCGTCCCCGAATGCGCGGCTGCTATGCCGTCCCCGAATGTGCGGCTGCCATGCCGTCCCTGAACGCGCGGCTCCTGTGCCGGCGCCGAACGTGCGGCTCCCACGCCGCCTCGGGAATCTCCGGACCTGCGGCTCCCACGCCGTCTCCGGACTCGCGACCCCTGTGTCGCCTCGGTAATCTCCGGACCTGCGACTCCCACGCCGTCTCCGGACCTGCGACCCCTGTGTCGCCTCGGGAATCTTCGAACCTGCAGCTCCCACGCCACTCTCTGGACTCGCGGCTCCCAGGCCGCATCTGGACTCGTGGCTCCCAGGCCGCCTCTGGACTCGCGGCTTCCTAGCTGCTTCATGCCCCGTCCTACTGGGGAGCGGCGGCGGACCCCTGCCAGGTTTGTTGCCCGGGATCCAGGACGGGTGGAGGTCCTGCGCCAGCATCAGTATGGACTGGGGTTTCATCATGTTGTTTTGTGTTTGTGTCATGTCTCCCCATGTTCGTCATTAAATGTGTTTGATTTTCCCTTAGTCATTTGTCTGTCTGTGGATCATTGCATTTCGGGTTCCGGTCTTAAGCGCTGGCGGTCCTGGAGATTTGCAGAACGGGCTAGATCTCCGAGACGCCTCGGTCGCTGACAGATCGTAACAGCTCGAGACTTTTTTCCCCCATTACACAACCCCCCTCACCCTGGATAGCAACAATAATGATAATAAATAAAATTTAAAAAAAACAAAAAAGAGAAGTAAAATAAGATTAAACATAATAATAATAGTAATTAATAGTAACTAATCTGGAAATATCGAAACAGATGCGAAGAGGGCAGGTTAAACTCAGAGACCAAGTGGGCAAATGTGCAAAAGGTCCCATCTCTAAAGAGGTCTCCAAAAGCTTTGATACCTCTCTCGTGCCAGGTAAAAAAGGCAGTGTCACAAAGTGAAGGAGGAAAAAGATGATTGTTCAGGATAGGTATTGACAAAGAAGGTGATAAGAATTTAAAGTGGCGTCTAAACTGATACCAAATACGAAGAGTAGAGGTCACTACTGGGTTTTTGGAAAAATTTTAAATCCTAACCGGTAAGGGAGAGGTAAGTAGAACAAGTGGAGAAGTTGAGACGAAGGTTTGAATCTCTAGTTTGCACCACAACAACTCAGGGGAGTGAAGCCAACTATTTTGTGAATGTGTGCTGACCAATAATAGGAGTCTTTCCATTCCAAATAAAATAAATAATAAGTTGATCCAAATCTTTAAAAAACTGTTTGGGTAAATGTAAGGGAATAGACTGAAATAAAAAAAGAAATTTAGCCAAGATATTCATCTTTATGGCATTGATTCGGCCTATCAAGGACAAGGGAAGGGATCTCCACCTTTGTAAGTCCAATTTAAGTTTATTCAACAAAGGAGTGAAATTATAGAGGAAAAGAGATGGTAAGGTGCGAGAGATGTGAATACCTAAATATTTGAAACAAAGGAGCAAGGAGCAAATTTAAATGGTATAGAGGACTGGTTGAATGCCAAGGCCAATGTATTAACTGGATAACACTCACTCTTCTGCAGATTAACTTTATATCCAGAAATTGATCCAAATAAGTTTAGTAAAGACAAAATTGAAGGAAGAGAAGAGGTGGGGTCGGTAACATATAATAACAGGTCATGGGCATACAAAGATAATTTCAGCTCGACACCAGCCCGTACCACACCCTGAAAAAGTGGAAGGAATTTCAAAGCGATGGACAAGTCTCAATAGCCAGAGCAAACAATAATGGAGACAATGGACAACCTTGCCTCGTCCTGCGCATCAACGGAAAATATCCAGAGCGAACACCGTTTGTGTGTACACTAGCCTGGGGGGCTGTATATAGAAGTCTAACCCAGGATATAAATTTATCTCCAAATCCAAATTTATGCAGCACTAAAAATTAAAAATTCCATTCAACTCTGTCAAAAGCTTTTTCTGCGTCCAAAGAGATAACCAGTTCAGGAAAAGACCTAGAGTGTTCCATGAAAATCACATCAAGAAGTGTTCGAACATTGAAAAAAAGCTGACGCCCCCTAATAAATCCATTTTGTTCATTTGAAATTACCTTGGATCTCAACGCCAGAGCCTTAGCCAAGATCTTAACATCAGCATTCAGGAGAGAGAGAGGTCTATATGATGCACACCCACGAGGGTCCCTGTCCTTCTTAAGAAGAAGTGAAATCGAAGCTTAATAATCGAGTCATAGTGTGTGGCAAAGTTCCGGAGGTTAAAGACTCTTCAAAGACCTCTAAAAGAACAGGAGCCAATTTCTCAAGATACTTCTTAAAAAATTCGATGGGAAACCCATCTGGACCAGGAGTCTTAATAGACTGCATAGCTTTAATAGAAGCCTCTAACTCCTTCAGGCTCAAGGGTGAATCAAGAAATTCTGAATTTGTTAGATCCACAGAGGGAAACTCCAAGCCATCCAAGAAAGCAGACACATTATACAAAGCTCTGTAGAAAAGATTTAAAAACTGCATTAATGGACTGTGGATCACAAAAGCGAGAAGCTGCACGTCTCTTCAACTGATGAGCCAACAGTCTAGAGGCTTTGCCACCATATTCATAATAGTTACTACGCGCATGTAAATGTAGACGTTCCGCATCAGATGTGGTGAGTAGTTCTAATTTAGTATTAAGAGCCAATCGACGCTTTTGCAGAGCGGGAGTCGAATTAATTGCATTGAGCCTATCCAGCTCTGCTATTTCAGTTGTCAGGTCCTGCACCTCACGTTTCTGAGTCCGTTTTGAATAAGAAGTGTAAGAAATAATTTGATCACGTAAATAAGCTTTGAGGGATTCCCACAGTAAAGAAGCTGTTGTGGAGTCTTTCTTATTGTTGTTAATAAAGTCATCTATATAAATATTTATAAATTAATTGAATGCAGGATCTGACAACAACAGCGAATCAAATCTCCAAGGTGGTGGAACGGGAGGACGTTTAGATAACCTTAGATTGACAGTAAGAGGGGCATGGTCAGATAACACAATGGGATGGTAATTGGATGAAATTACCCTAGGAGAGAGAGAGATATCCAAAAAAAATAATCAATCCGAGAATAGGTTTTATGCGGGTGAGAGTAGAAAGAAAACATTTTAGTAGTGGGGTTATGAGCTCTCCAAGGGTCAAATATGGCATTTTCAGTTAAAAAATCTAAAAGAACTTGAGATGTAGCAGAGCTAGTGTTCTTGCCGAAGGGGCTGAATGATCTAAAATCGGATCAAGAACACAATTAAAGTCTCAGGAGATGGGTATGCAGAGATGGTATCGAGCCGAACAATCTGGTCATAAAGTCAGGATCGTCAAAATTAGGAGCATACACATTTACAAGTAACACGGGGGTATCAAATAGATGACCTTGCACCATCAAATACCTGCCATTCACATCTGCGACAACACGTCCAGTGACAAACTGAATACCCCTTTTAAACGAAATAGCGACCCCTCTAATTTTAGTTAAACTTGGAATGAAAAATCTCACCAACCCAAGAAAAGTTTAATCTAAAATGATCCTCATTCCTTAGGTGTGTCTCCTGTAAAAACACTACATCTGCAGTCAAATGGTTCAAGTGATTAGATATCTTCAGTTGTTTAATTGGATTATTTAAACCTCTAACATTCAAAAATCTCAAAGGGAACTCACCAGACATTACTGCGGCCAACTGGGGGAGAAAAAAATAAAATAAAATAACCCTGCATGGACATTAACCCGCCCACCCAAATTACCACTACCAGCACCCCCCACCCTGCTCCCACGCAGACTCCAAAGGGAGTCAGCTGAAAATGGATAACACTTCCGCAAGAACAGCTCAGTGCAAATACAGACCTTTAGCAAACCCCACAGAACAAATAACCCTACAGAATATTGTAAATAGTGTCCCATGGTGCACATTGGTCCAACATTGACTATATACAGTAACATTCCCATTCATTTCCAGTTTTATAGTAACCCCTCTCTTCACCCAAATCCACTTATATTGACCATTGCAAGTATAGTAATCATTGTTCATATACATGTCCGTCCACACTGCCTATCCAAATGCTTATCCACTTTTCAAAGAATAAACAATGGAGAGGATGTCAGCGACAAGTAGGACGAGGAAAAGTCACCCAGGTATCGTGGATATAAAACGTTCAGCTTCAGTTGGAGAGGTGAACTCACGCGTTTCGCCCTTGAAAGTCACACGAAGTCGAGCCGGATACAACATGCCATATTTGACTCCCTCCATCAAGCGAAGTTTCTTTCTGATATTATTGAACGCTGCTCTCGCTTTAGCCACCTTGGGGGTGAGGTCTGGAAAAACGGAGAGAGTCATACCAGAAACGGTGATACGAGGACAACTTCTTGCTTCTTTCAAAATCCAAACACAATCTTCGTAATAATGTAACTTCACTATTATCGGGCGAGGAGTTCCGTCAGGTCCAGGACGCGGTGCCAGAGAACGGTAAGCTCTGTCCACAAGTGGGCTTTTTTCCAATAAAAGGGCCTCTCTCAGAAGCTCGGACACATTGGAAGTGGACAAAGTAAAGCTGGGATCACTCTCGGGCACGTCGATAATTCAAATGTTTTGGCGGCGCGAACGAGCCTCGAGGTCCTCGCATTTCGCGTCTAGTCTAACGAGCTCGCTGGAAAGGGACTCAACTTTCGCCTTAAGTCCGACATCCTCATCAGAAAGCCCCGACAGCGAAGCTTCAACTTCAGAAATAGTGCGGCATGTCGACGAAATCCAGAACGACAAAACGGGTAAGAAAACTGAAACCAAGTATCAACCACGAAATAATACAGGTTAAGAGTGCACCATGGGCAAAAAAACAACAACTTTGCTCTGTGGAGCACGCGTCCTCTGCGACCTACTCCATGCTGCCCGGAACCGGAAGTCGTCAAATCATTTCTATTGCACTGTTTCAAATATATACAAACTCATTCACCAAATGCTACCGTTTTATTTCTTTTGAAGGTAAAAGAGATGACCAACGTGGTGGTCAGGTGGTTGTGGGAGTCCAAGTCCATGTCCAGATTTCATTGTTGAGGATTTCACATTTAACCTAGGGCCTTCATAACTGAATACGGCCTGGGATCAAGTATAGGCCCAATCAAACAATACAGCTCCAATCTACCCTGGTAAATACATTATTAGCCTGTTAGGTTCCCAATCTTCCTATGAATGCACAATTTGAGTAGTTTAATGTGGCAATTTGGGTAACCTGAAGGGATCTGTTTCTACAACTGAGATGGTGACCCAGGCCCTGTGAGGGTTGTTAGTCCAAAAGCCAATCATTTGCAAGACAAGAGCTGGGTGTTAGCTGGATGCTGGTCTCTCTCTTAACACAGCTGCCATTCTAAACTGTATTTTAGCTTGTTTGTATATGGGGTATTGAGACAAACAAGCTAAAATACAGTTTAGAATGGCAAACAGTTAATTAGCAAGTTTGGTAAAACTTGAGACATTAGATACCATGCTTTTCTTTTAAAAATAGTAGCTCTGTTGAGAGAGACCAGCATCCAGCTAACACCAAGCTATTGTCTTGCAAATGAATGGCTTTTGGACTAAAAACCATCACAGGGCCTGGGTCACCAGCTCAGTTGTAGACCCAACTCAGCGCTACTGTTATGACCGTTGGCATATCAACCAAAGAGAACTTCGGGTGACCCATGTCCTAGGTGAGTTTATTTCAAGGAATCATCTCCAGTCATATGCCTTGACTGTAAACAATACGTTCTTTAGTGGAGTCTGCTCATGTTGACTAATTTTGTCTATTTGTTGTCTTACAGGTCATTTTGGCAGAAGGTAGCCAAAAGTTGCCAGGGTCAAGATCTGGATACAAAAGCAGGGTTGGACTATCAATCTTCCAGATGCTGCTCTGGTGGTCCAAATCATCCAAAAGATGATCAGGACCCAGCAGTGGAAGGGCCTGGTTATCATTCCACTTGAAAGCAAGGGCAGGGGTGTTATAGCCACCAGGCCGTTTCAAATTGGGGAGACCATTTGTAACTATCTCGGGAAAGTAGTTGATAGGAAACAGGGTATTGAGACCCACAAATCCACAGTTGGCATAGAATGTGGATATAGGTTTTTTTTCAGATTTCAATTGGCACAGTAAGTGCAGAGGAGTGTAAATGTCACCCAGGCGTAGAATTGATTGGACGATTAATTAATCACTCTTACTGTCTAGATGGCAGAGATGTCATTCTTTTCTTAGCCACACATTCAATTGAAGTCAACACAGAAATTTTTTATGACTACGAGGTAAATCGGAAATCTTTTGCAGCGAGGATTCAGAACTGGACTGGCTATAAACCCCTGCCCTGGAAGAGCCTAAAGTGGAATGTATACACCACACACACACACACACACACACATACATACATACATATTATATATACATATATTGTTTTGTAATGACTGCACTTTATATACTTGTGAAATACCTGTGGCTGTTATGTTTATTTAAACAAACAGTTAAAATAAATTGTATTTTTTTTTAACATCTCAAAAATGTCTTGCAGTTGTGTGTTCAGCAGGCCAAGTAAATATTACAGTGTTCCCATTTAAGTGCATTGCCTAGCTGAGAATTGAACATGTTATCATTAGTAGTTTTGAATGACAAACATTTTTTGGTGTATGTATGGGTAAAGTATGGGTATGGGTATGGGTAAAGTGTCTTAAACCAAAACCACAGGGTTTGTATAACACAGCTTAACTGAATAGTCAGATTCTATTTTGTTCTCCCAGGTTCCAAATTTAGTTTTGTTCTTCCAGGGTCCAGATTCAGTTTTGTTCTCCCAGGGGTCAGAATTTGTTTTGTTCTCCCAGGGGTCAGAATTTGTTTTGTTCTTCCAGGGTCCAGATTCAGTTTTGTTCTTTCAGGGTCCAGATTCAGTTTTGTTCTCCCCGGGTCCAGATTCTATTTTGTTCTCCCCGGGTCCAGATTCTATTTTGTTCTCCCGGGGGTCAGATTTTGTTTTGATCTCCTAGGGTCCAGATTCAGTTTTGTTCTCCCAGGGGTCAGATTAATTTTTTTTTCTCCCAGGGTCCAGATCCTGTTTTTTTTTTTAGATGGGTCAGATTCTATTTTGTTTTCCCAGTGACCAAATTCACTTTGTTCTCCCAGGGGTCAGATTCAGTTTTTTTCTCCCAGGGGTCAGATTTTGTCTTGATCTCCCAAAGTCTAAATTCAGTTTTGTCCTCTCAGGGTCCTGATTCAGTTTTGTTCTCCCAGGGGTCAGATTCAGTTTTGTTCTCCCAAAGTCCAGATTCACTTTTGTTCTCTCAGGGTCCTGATTCAGTTTTGTTCTTCCAGGGGCCAGATTCAGTTTTGTTCTCCCAGGGGTCAGATTTTTCTTTGGTATGCGCAGGTAGAGTTTGGTGATAATAGTGGCCCCCTGCAACAGATCAAAGGCAGAAGAGATGAGTGGAAGTGGTTACCTGTTCCTCTTAGAGATGGCGTTGAGACCCCAGTAGTCGATGCACGGCTGTAGGGTATCGTCCTACCTCCCCACAAAGAAAAACTTTGCCCCGAAGGGTGAGGAGGATACTCTGATAAGGCCGGCTGCTAGGCTCTCCGCAATTAATTGCTCCATGACCAGGGGAGCTGGTATAACCGGCTGGTGTGAAAAGGAGCTCCTGGGAGCAGGTCGATAGCGCAGTCATACGGCCGGTGGGGGGGCAGGTCTTTGGCGTGGTCCTTGCTGAAAACCTCGCAAAGATCCTGGTACTGAAGGGGCACCCTGGGAAGGTTTATGGGTTTTTCGGTCTGAGAAGTGTGAGGGGGGCCTTTGGAAGCGGGGATGGCAGAGGTCAGACAGGTCCAATGGCAAGTGTCGCTCCACCAGTGATTCTTCCACGTCTCCAGTCTATGGTGGGGTTGTGTGTGGAGAGCCAGGGATGGCCAAGGACCAGGGGGGCCTTGGGTGAATGGAGGATAGCGAAGGAGATGGTCTCACGGTGGTTACCCGACAGGGAGAGGGTCACCAGGGGGGTGCGATGCAAAATGCAATCCAGAAGCCGGCCGTCGAGGGCATAAGCTTGTCTAGGGGGCTGCGTGTCTTGAAGGGAATGTTTAGTCTGGTTGCCAAATCCCTGTCCATGAGATTTTCCTCTGGCCCCCGAATCCACTAAGGCTTCCATGGGGGTGTCGGTGCCGGCCAGGTGGATAGTCGCAGGGAGGGTGAGGCATAGTGGTGGGGCTTTGTTGGTGGAGCTCGCCAGGACCCCAGCGTTCACTGACGAGCGGGGTCTTTTGGGCGAATCGGGCAGGAAGAAATGGAGTGACCCCGTTCTCCACAATACATGCAGTGCCCCTGCCTCTTGCATCTTAACCATTCTGCAATGGTCAGCCTGGCCCGGCCCAGCTGCATGGGTTTGGGTTCCAAATCAGGACTGGAGTACCGTAGCGGGGAAGGGGGATCCCACGAGTAGTGAGCCCAGATCGGGGTAACGGGACCATCCGAACTGGGCGCGTGGCCCTCTCTAGCTGGCGTTCGAGGAGGCGCCGGTCCAGGCGGACGGCCAAGACCACCAAATCCTGTAGGTCCGAGGTTTCATCACGGGCCGCAAGCTCATCCTTGAGGCCCTCGGATAGACCCCTCTGGAATGCCTCTAATAAGGCAGGATCGTTCCAGCTGGCGTCCGCGGCTAGCGACCAGAACTCCATGGCATACTCGGAGACTAGTCAGGAGCCCTGGCACAGACCGCTGAGGCAGGTCGATGCAGCTTGGCCAAGTTCACCTCAAAGCCTCCGTGGGTGTAAGGGCCCGGGGGAGACCGATAACGTAGTGGTAGACCGGTAACGTAGGGCGCTGTTAAAACACCAGGCTGCACTGTAGAAGGAACCCCGGCACCTGCCCAATTCACCATCAAACGGAGTGGGATGAGTGATGGGTGGTTTAGCGCTTGCAGGAGGAATCTCAGTGGGCTGGTTCAGAGGGGAAGAGGGACCTTGAGCATCACTGGAGATCGCGGGCATCTGGCTCGTGGCGGATGTACTGGCGGGCAGGTTCTGGGGGGTAGAAAATACACGATTAAGTTTAGTAGTAAGCTGAGCGATCTGGTTGTTGAGGAGCCAGTTGGCTTCGAGCAAACTGATCGTGTTGGGATACCAAAGACTGTTGGCGACCGAGAGTAAACTCTACGGTGTGTGACACAGCCGACTGTGACTCTGCGGGTTCCATAGTGGCCAGATTATTCTGTTATGAATATGTGGTCAAACAGAACCACAGGTGAAAACTAGTTGGAACCCAACACAGAACCACAGACGAGAGTACACACAGACGTAGTGGAAAACAATACATTTAATAATAGTTTACCAACTAAGAGAATGACACTACTAGCAACAGTACAGATATAGTTATGTGGATTGAATAGGTAGCGTGTGGAGAGAGTGAGAAGCGCCCGTGGAATCCAGGCAACTGGCAACCAGAAACGGGAATGGAACGAGCGTGGTCTGGTGAGTCCTGGATACGGGTGCGCTGACGGAAAACGAGTGTGTGTCCGGAAAACAGGTGTGGCGTCGTCGATGTGCCGTGCCTGTTGCTCCCGGGATGATCCGGAGGAATGGAGGGAGAGCCAGCGTGTAGATGTGAAAGCTTACAGGTGCGGTCCAGGTCTGTGGCCATTTTGGGGGTTTTGCACAGATAGTTCAAATAACATCCAAGTAACACCCAAAGCTCAGTACGTTGTTCAAATTATGGGGATGACACACACACACACACACACATGTAAACAGTTATATACAGTATATACACTAATATATATTTATATATATTTTAGAAAACAAAACTACAACAACCCAGTCTCAAAAAGTTTTCCCAGTGGGCAGAGTCTTTCTGTTCTGAGCTTTATAAATAATTTCTGAAATGCTGTGCCTGTTTACAGGTATTTGTGTAAGCATGGTGCATGTGCTTACAAGTAAAGAAATGTGTATATTTTGGTTAACATTCCTTTTTATGCCCATTGCATTATATGAACAATGTGGTAGTATGAAAGCAAATGGCAAGTTCAGAGAAGACACAGGAACTGGCGCGAGGGATATAATCATGAGCATAACAGAGGAAATTGTAAAAAAAAAAAGTTGTCCTCTTACACTGGGGCATGGTCCTCACTTGGCCTTCAGGGCTGATTTCCCACAAGCTGAATGGCTGATTTGGTCTAAATGTTTTAATATTTAAATTTGAACATTTCTAATGAAAGAGTAATCTTGCATTCTATCTAATGCCAATACAGGTCACAGGAAAGTACAGATTGGCCAGCAGGCTACTATGTGACAGGTTGTCAAGCAGGTATGTGTCGAGTCTTCGCCAAATGGCTATGGAGATAATTGAGTCTGCATGACTTGCAAAGAAACACAACAAGCCTCAGAATTGTACTATCTGCGGAGATGAGCACAATTTTGTTGTGTAAGATAAAACTGGCAGCAGTCTTCGCTCTTCGCTCCTACACACGCGCTACTAGCTCCTCGCAGTTTGTTGTTTCAAACTATTTTATTAT
>JAVSBV010024973.1:0-11913 GCA_033117975.1 Parotocinclus spilosoma | reverse complement strand
ACTGTCTGTAGTCCTCCGAGACAAAATTGTCTTGAGGCACAAATCTGGGGAAGGATACAGAAAATTTTTTCCTGCTTTGAAGGTCCCAATGACCTCCAAAAGGCACCTGAAGGACTCTCATGAAGGACTCTCGCATTTTTGTAGTGTGTGGCTTCAGCAACATTTAATTTTCTTGGAAGGCTTGCTCTCAGATACACCCTGGAGGGACAAACAGTGTCTAAGTCATCCATGACAGGGCATGGAGTTCCCTGCCAGGACATTGACTGTAATTTAGGATGTTTTTTGACGTACAACCAAGTTAAAATCTGACTGTCCCAGACTTCAAGTGTCCCATCAGGAACACCAAGGTACCCGAAAGAATCTCATTTCACTTTAATGTGTATCTCAGACCAATCCTGCCAATTTCTGTGCCTGTAGGTCAAAAACTACTGACTAACAGTCAATGTCAAACGATCCCTAATGAGTGGGACTTCTTTTTCCTGTAAGAGGCCTAAAGGGCCACAATGGCATGACATGTGACCTCAGGATGTAATCATAACAAGGTCTGCCAAATTCGATTCATCAAATGTCATGGACAATGGCAAAACACGTAACCTTAGATTGTATCCTGTCTGCTTACGTTGTTTGCTGTACTTCAGAAACCTATTTATTAATTACAGTCATTGCACTTGTTCTCTGAGACCAAGCATGCTACATCCCTTTGTATTACGACCAAGTCTGCCAAAGTTGTTGGCCCTAGGGTTAAAACCGACAACAAATGACAGTATTTTTACTGGTGGGCTCTCTGTGCCCTGACAGGCTGGGTCCCAGTCAACCTTAAATACCCTGTCAAGACTATAAAGGGACAACAAGGGTACCTCATGGCATATTCGACACCAAGCCTGCCAATTAAAAGTTACAAGCAATGCCTTGACAGAAGCCTCTTTGCGCTGTCAGGGACCCCAAATAGTTTTGTATCTGAGGTCAGTTTGTATCTGAAGTCAAGTATGTTAAATTAGCTTGAAAACATACCAACACAAGTCCCATGCCATCTTCCCCAAATGTATCTCATCTCACCAATATTTAACTAATATAGGACAGCACAAACTGAAACAATCTGCAGACTTATATTTGCATCTTTTGACAGGGGAACGACATGCTCTGACTGCTTTCACAAAACTACGTATGCATTATGCTGTTAAATATTTTCTTACACAGCGATAGTATGCTCATCTCTGCAGAAAGTACAATTCTGAGGTTGGATGTGCTTCTTCACGCATGACAGACGTTTTACTGTGAATGAATGAGTGTTTTCACAAAACTACGTATGCATTATGTTGTTAAGCAGTGTTTGGCAGAGCAACTTCGTTTATCGCTCAGATAGTACAGCTCTGATACGCATTGTGTGCGTAATGCTGTTCAATAGTATCTTAAACAGCTTAAACAGATTGTGCTCTTCGTAGAAAGTGTGATTCTGATACTCTATGGTGCTTGTTTGAAAGTCACGGATAGATGTATCAACACAGTCATGTCTTAAAGCAAATACCTAAATAGTAAACAATCTGCAGACTGTTATTAACATTTTGTCACGTGGGAAAGACGTTTTACTTTGAAGAAACGCTCTTACACTACTTACACAAAACTACAGATGTTCAATGCATAATACTGTTCAATAGTGTCTTAAACAACGATAGTGTGCGCATCTACGTAGAAAGTAAAATTCTTAGGCTGTATGTGCTTGATAAATGTTTTATCATAGTTATGTCGTAAAGCACATACTTAAAACATAAGCAATCTTCAGACCGTACTTACATCTTTACAAGTGAGAAAGAGGTTTTACCGTGAATGAATGCGCTTTAACTGTTTCGACAAGCTACATATACATTATGTTGTATATGGCACAGCGATAGTGTGCTCATCTCTACAGAAAGTACAATTCTGAGGCTGGAGGTGCATTGTTGCAACATGCTGATAGATGTTTAAACATATTTATGTCGAAAAACATAAACAATATTCAGACTGCAATTACAGCTTTATACGTAAGAAAGAATGTGAATAAATGACAGATTGTTTTCACAAAACTACGTATGCGTTTTGTTGTTATGTAGTGTTTGGCACAGCAAGTTCGTTCATCTCGCAGAAAGTACAGTTCTGAGGCTGGATGTGCATTGTGTGCATCATGCTGTTGAATAGTATCTTACACAGCAATACTGTGCTCACCTTTGCAGAAAATGAAATTCTAAGGCTGGTTGTGCATTGTGTGCATTATGCTGTTCAATAGTGTCTTCAACAACGATAGTGCTCTTCTCCGTGGAAAGTGCAATTCTGAGGCTGTAAGTGCTTCTTTGTAAGTCTAGGATAGTTTATTAACACAGTCATGTCTTAAAGCAAACACCTACAACTTAAATAATTAGCAGACTGTTATACATGGTTTCTTGTGGGAAAGACGTCTTACTCTGAATAAACGCTCTTGAACTGCTTACAGAAAACTAGTAGCGACAGCATTTCTGAGGCTCCTTGTGCTTTTTTGTAAAACTCGGATACCAACACAGTCATGGCTTAAAGCAAACACTTAAAACGTAAACAATCTGCAGACTGTTATTTACATCTTTTTACCTGGGAAAGAAGTTATACTCGATTGCTGTTCAATAGAATCTGACACAGCGATACTGTGCTAAACTCCGCAGAAAGTACAATTCTAAGGTTGGATGCCCATTGAGTGCATTATGCTGTTTAGTAGTATCTTAAACAGCGATAGTATGCAATTCTGAAATTCTGTGTGCTTGTTTGCAAGTCACGGATAGATGTATCAACACAGTTATATGTCTTAAAGGAAACAGCTAAACCGTTAACAATCTGCAGACTTTTAGTTTCGTCTTTAATGTTAAGAAACACGTTTTACTGTAAATGAATGCGCTTTGATTGGTTTGACAAAACTAAATATGCATTATGCTGAATAAACGGATGTAGCTTAATGCAAACGATTCACAGAAAGTACAGTCCTGAGGCTGATTGCGCATTGTGTGCATTATGCTGTTCAATATTATCTTGAATAGCGATGTGCTTTTTTACGTAGAAAGTGCAATTATGTATTTGGTTCTTTGTAAGTCACGGATAGATGTCTAAACACAGTTATGTTTTAAAGCAAATACCTAAAAAATATACAGACTGTTATTTACATGTTTTCACGTGGTAACGTGAATGGACGCTCTTGGACTGTTTACACAATACTACAGGTGTCCAAAGCATCTGAACAGGTGTTCAAAGAGTCTTAAACAATGATAGTGTGCTCTTCTGGGTAGAAAATGCAATTCTGAGGCTGTATGTGCTTCTTTGTAAGTCTCGGATATGTATCAACACAGTCATGTCTTAAAGTAAATACCTAATTCGTAAACAAAAGACGTTTTATTCTGAATAAACGCTCTTACACGGATTACACAAAACTACAGGTGTTCAATGAATAATGCTGTTCAATAGGGTCTTAAACAGCGATAGTGTGCTCATCTACGTAGAAAGTGCAATTCTGAGGTTGTATGTGCTTGCTTGCAAGGTACTGATAAATGTTTTAAAATAGTTATGTCGTAAAGCGCATACTTAAATCATAAACAATCTTTAGACCGTACTTACATATTTACAAGAAAGACGTTTTACTGTAAACGAATGACCTCAGATTGTTTTTACAAAGCTAGGTATGCATTATGCTGTTCAATGTGAATGTAAAGTAAAAACCTAAAACGTACACAATTTGCAAACTGCTGTTTAAATCTTCTCACGTGGGAAAGACTATTTACTCTGAATGAACGCCCTTAACAGCTTGCACAATTTTTAGGTGTTCCATGCATAATGCTTTTAATGGTGTCTTAAACAACGATAGTGTGCTCTTCTCCGTAGAAACTGCAATTCGGATAGAAGTATCAACGCAGTCATGTCTTAAAGCACATAACTAAAACGTAAACAATCTGCAGACTGTTATTTATATCTTTTCAGGTGGAAAATAATTTATACCCGTTTGCTATTCAATAGTATCTTAAACAGCGATAGTGTGCTCTTCTCCATAGAAAGTGCAATTCTAAGGCTTTATGTGGTTTTTTTTGAAAGTTTTGGATAGATTAGAGGCTAGAAAATGCAATTCTTAGGCTGCATGTGATTCTTTGCATGTCTTGGATATGTATCAACACAGTTCTGTATTAAAGCAAATACATATAATGTAAAGAATCTGCAGACTGTTATTTACATGTTTTCACGTGGGAAATACGTTTTACTCTAAATAAAAGCTGTTGGACTGCTCCGTAGAAATTACAAAACTGCAATAGTGATCAACACAGTCATGTCTTAAAGCAAATACCTAAATCGTAAACAAAAATATTTACACTTTGTCACGTGGGAAATACGTTTTACTGTGAATAAACGCTCTCACGTTGCTTACACAGAACTACGTGTTCAATGAATGATGCTGTTCAATAGAGTCTTAAACAACAATATTGTTCTCATCTACGTAAAAAGTAAAAAGATGTTTTAACATAGTTATGTCGGTAAAGCCCATAAACAATCTTCAGACCGTACTTACATATTTACACGTGAGAAAGACGTTTTACTGTGAATGAATGAACTTTAAATGTTTTGACAAAACTACATGTGTATTAAGCTGATTAAATGCCTAATGCAAACGGTTCACAGAAGGTAGTTCTGAGGCTGATTGTGCATTTTGTGCCTTATGCTGTTTAATAGTGTCTTAGACAGCGATAGTGTGCTCTTCTACGTGAAAAGTGTCATTTTGAGCTTGTGTGCTTATTTGTAAGTCACAGATAGATGTGTAAACGCAGTTATGTTTTATCTTTGCAGACTGATATTTACATGTTTTACGTGTTAACGACGTTTTACTCTGAATAAAAGCCTTGGACTGCTTACACAAAACTACAGGCAGGTCAATACATAATGCTGTTCAATAGAGTCTTAAACAGAGGTAGTGAGCTAGTATTCGTGGAAACTGCAATTCTAAGGCTGGGTGTACTTCTTTGTAAGTCTAGGATTGCTGTATCAAAACAGTTATGGTCTTTAAATAAATTCCCAAATCGTAAACAAAAGACGTTTTATTCTGAATAAACGCTCTTACACTGCTAACACAAAACTACAGGTGTTCAATGAATAATGCTGTTCAATAGGGTCTTAAACAGCGATAGTGTGCTTATCTACGTAGAAAGTGCAATTCTGAGGCTGTATGTTCTTGCTTGCAAGGTACTGATAAATGTTTTAACATAGTTATGCCGTAGTTTTAACATAGTTATGCCGTAAAGCGCATACTTAAAACATAAACAATCTTTAGACCGTACTTACATCTTTACAAGAAAGACGTTTTACTGTAAACGAATGACCTTAGACTGTTTTTACAAAGCTAGGTATGCATTATGCTGTTCAATATGAATGTATTAAAACAAAAACCTAAAACGTACACAATTTGCAGACTGCTGTTTAAATCTTCTCACGTGGAAAAGACTATTTACTCTGAATGAACGCCCTTAACAGCTTGCACAATTTTTAGGTGTTCTATGCATAATGCATAGAACACCTAAAAATAGTGTCTTAAACAACGATAGTGTGCTCTTCTCCGTAGAAACTGCAATTCGGATAGAAGTATCAACGCAGTCATGTCTTAAAGCACATAACTAAAACGTAAACAATCTGCAGACTGTTATTTATATCTTTTCAGGTGGAAAATAATTTATACCCGTTTGCTATTCAATAGTATCTTAAACAGCGATAGTGTGCTCTTCTCCATAGAAAGTGCAATTCTAAGGCTTTATGTGGTTTTTTTTGAAAGTTTTGGATAGATTAGAGGCTAGAAAATGCAATTCTTAGGCTGCATGTGATTCTTTGCATGTCTTGGATATGTATCAACACAGTTCTGTATTAAAGCAAATACATATAATGTAAAGAATCTGCAGACTGTTATTTACATGTTTTCACGTGGGAAATACGTTTTACTCTAAATAAAAGCTGTTGGACTGCTCCGTAGAAATTACAAAACTGCAATAGTGATCAACACAGTCATGTCTTAAAGCAAATACCTAAATCGTAAACAAAAATATTTACACTTTGTCACGTGGGAAATACGTTTTACTGTGAATAAACGCTCTCACGTTGCTTACACAGAACTACGTGTTCAATGAATGATGCTGTTCAATAGAGTCTTAAACAACAATATTGTTCTCATCTACGTAAAAAGTAAAAAGATGTTTTAACATAGTTATGTCGGTAAAGCCCATAAACAATCTTCAGACCGTACTTACATATTTACACGATTTTGTAAGTACTTCTTTGTAAGTACTGTACTTCTTTGTAAGTCTCGGATATGTATCAACACAGTCATGTCTTAAAGCAAAGACCTAAAACGTAAACACTCTGCAGACTGTTATTTACATCTTTTCACGTGGAAAAGACGTTTTACTCTGAATGAACGCTTTTGGACTGCTTAAAGAAAACTACAGGAGTTCAATGCATAATACTGTTCAGTAGAGTCTTAAACATCAATAGTGTGCTTATCTATGTAGAAAGTAAAATACTATCACTGTTTTCACAAAACTACATATTCATTATGCTGTTTAATATTATCTGACAAGGGATATTGTGCACACCTCCACAGAAAGTAAAATTGTGAGGCTGGTTGTGCTTCATAAAGCACGCAAAACATAAACAATTGTAATTACATCTTTACATGTGAGAAAGACGTTTTACTATGAATTAATGCTTTTAGACTGTTTTCACAAGACTACCTATACATGAATTCACCTGATACAGCGATAGTGTGCTTATCTCGGTAAAAAGTAAAATTCTGAGGTTGGATGTGCTTCTTCACACATGACAAAGACGTTTTAATAGCTGATTCTTACCAGCCAAGCGACCTGAGCTGCTGGGAAATGTAACTAGGTTTTTGTTGCTAAGGCAGAAACACAGCCCATAGTACATGCACAACATTAAAGACTGTCACATATCGGTACAGAAGAGTACCCTCACCCTACACAAACAAAACATTTAAGCAGGAACATATTGTAGAAGTTTACAAAGTTTGTTTATTTGGTTTACTTAACGTCGCTATCGGCATCAGTGGCCATTGCAATTCAATTCAAATTTATTTCTACAGCGCTTTTTGCAACAGAACATTGTCTCAAAGCAGCTTTACAATCTTTTATTATATTAAAAGGCCAATCCCAAATTGAGCAAGCCTAGGGCAACAGTGGAAAGGAAAAACTCTCTGAAAGTAGAAGGAAGAAACCTTGGGAGGACCAAGACTCAAAATGGGACCCATCCTCCATGGGTGGCCTAGATGTTCATTCAATAAATACTTAAAAGTATATTAAAGTAATAGTAAATTTACTTAAATAATCAATATATAGTATATCAATAATACTATTTAAATTAGCAATAAAGTAAATAAAATAGATTTTAAAACAAAATCAAGATGTTTGTGATTATTATTATTTTTTTTTTTTTGAGCCGCCTTTCAGAACACCTTCCTTTTCGGTCGGCTATACAAGCCCAAGGAGCAGTGCTGGAACGTCATAAACAACAACTCAGAGCTTTTGGAATAAAACCAAGCCATGGTTCCACGGGTAAGTTAACTGACCAGCCAATTGTGTGTCAATTAGGTGTTTTCCACCCAACACCATCTCTCCCCAAAGCCCATCAGCAAAGGATCCTGGGACAATGGACGCAAGCAAGCCTCAGCCCATGACCCGCGAAGTATGGATCTCCGCATCTGAGCCCTACCATGGTGAGCTCCCAGCAACTGCTCACGTTTGCCTCAGGTTCAAGCAAAATTGGGTATATGGTACAGAACAGAACACTAGCATCCAGGATGCACTTAAGCTTAGCATGTATTGTCCAGATCAACAGGGAGGGGCTGGAAGGGGTGAGGATTCTCTGTCTCAGCCCTGGTAGACTTTGGGTCCATGTGGCCAGAAGCCATGTCACCTCACATCTCATAGACAGATCGCGACATCCCCGAGTGGACACCCTCATTCCTCTGTCGCTGCCTCATGGCCATCCAGAAGCCCAGTCCAGGCTCCACACCTGCGGTAGACCTTTTGGCCTGCCCCCGGAAATACCAGGACCTGGTGACTGGCTCAGACTGCACCATCAACTTTAAGCCAAACCACACTTGTGCCTGAGCCGCATACCAGGATAACCAACCAGCACATCACACATGATCATGATCGGACGGATTGTTGATGATTGTTCCCGATCTATTGGATCAGGATTACACTACTCAGTCCACAGATGCACCTGTCTGCGCACATGCGCATTTTCAACACCCCTTTTAAGCAAAAACACACTGTGTTTGAGCTTTAGTCCAGGTCTTGTTACACTGCATTTTGGTTCAAACCCCTGAGGCTCTACCTCAGTTCAACCCTAACAGGCTGCTGTTCAATAAATTGACATGGCAAAGCACAAGGCAATTGTTCTTCAAGGAATAAAGTTTCCTTTATAAATACGCAGGAAAGGATTGTAATAAATTCATGATATCTAAATATCGATGCTCAGTAGACATAGCAGTAGCTGTGGCATTGGTGTTTAAAATTTCTTGCTTGAATGCCAAATAATTAGGTGTTTATTAACTACTAATTATTATAATTGTTATTACACTAATAATACAGTTACATCAAAATTATTATATGATCCATATGCAACCAATTTTTTGTTTTTCCATGTGTGAACCCTTTACCTATATCAATAGGACTACAGTCAATTTCGGTTAATAGGACCACATTGGGACGCGATCATTTTGCTCATAATAACGGGCTAGGTCCGATTAAACGAACATGCCCTATGTTACAAGACGGGACGTGCTATGTAACATATTAAATGTTTACTAAATCTTTATTGTGCGATTTACACGTATGGCGAACATACAAACAAGAACTACTGTTGCTTACGAACGTTGTTCATTGAAAAATTAATTTGCAAACAAGTTTTTTGAAACGATCTACAACACAGTGTATAGGTACTCAGCATGTGAAGCATAATACTGTAAAAATCAAGTTCTTACTAAATTCCAGTCAACGTTTGAAGAACTTCTTCAGTGTGAATTGACGGACTGCACTTAAACAGAATCAAGAAAGTGGAGGGCGTGTTCACTTCCTGCTGGTTTTTCTCTTGTCAACACAGCTTTTTGTATTTCTGACCTATGATAAAAGCATAAATTCTCCCGGAGACCCAAAAATTCTCCCATAAATCGCTGATCTGCTTTGGCTGTGGCTAAGTGGCGACTTGTGGCTTTTTTTAAGTAAATGGAAAAGTTAGGCAAAGACCTGTAGGTGGCAGTAAAGGGCCGAAACTCAGAAGTTTTCGATGACAGAGAAAGAGTTTCTTTACGGATATTACATACTGTACACATTCTTTAGTCCGATTAAGCGGAATTTTGGTCCAAATAAGCGAATAGCGTTACACATATATAATGAAATTTGTTTCGGTACTTTAGAATTTGGTCCAAATAAGCGGCTGGTCCTATTAACCGGTGGTCCTATTACCCGGAATCGACTGCATTCACAATAATTAGAGAACATACAGTAATGTACTGACAATGTGTAGGTTAAAGCCGTAGCACTAGAGAGGAAGGTATGATGGACATGATACTTTTGCATTGATGAATAGTTTTACGAACAACACAGAAGATCAGCCAGATGAAACTCAGCAAGTGAATGTGAAAAAATTTCTATAATTATATTTGAAAAAGAATATACAGGTAGTGGGGAGACAAAAAGAAGTGCTAGTTACAATAGGCTAGGTGCATGCACAGACACTACTAAATTGCACAAAAAGACTAAACACAACAACCGAGTAAGAACAGACTGGCGTCCAAATGTGAACTATCGAGCAAGAGAGTGTTTAACTGGTAAAGCTGTAAACTGTTGCAAGTGTCAATAGTTATAAACTTCCCTGCCTGCTTGTTGACTCCCAGCACTCTCTGGTGGTCAAAACTAGTGTGAATCCTCAACCAGTACCATACCATCATCATTTCTCTCTCTCTCTCTCTCTCCCTCTCTCTCGCTCTCTATTTCTACAAGACCCAGTGCTTAGCAAATTAATGGAAACTAACAATGACTACACCTATTTTCAGTGCAGATGTGCAGCACCAGATACACACAACTCCTATCTAAACTGACATGCAGTCTACTCTCTCACTGTCTTTTCGCTGCTTGCTCCATCCCACACATCCCAAGTATAAATTTTTAATGCAGGAAGCTAGATGTGGGTGTCGTGATTGTTACTGAGTTTATAAGGCCATCTAAAGGTGATAGTGAAGAGAAAGTGTTTGCATGATCGTCTTTTACAAGGCCTCAGGACCTTGTTGTTTGAGCCAGCTACGTTATGTGGAGGGAAGATAAACATGCGATCAGGGAGAGAAGAGATCTGTTCAACAAACAGCGTGTGGAATAAAATAGCCAGACTAAATAGCGGATTTAAATTACTGTCTGATTGGTAACGTCTTTCAAGTGTTAAGAACGGGCATGTTATAAACGGTGTTAGAATAGGGTTTATTTCTAGAACTAATGTCTAATAAAAGGAAAGGCAAGTTTGTTTTGTAACACAATTTATGCATGTGCCAACTCCAAAGTGCAATAATGCATAAAATTGTAAGAAATAGTCAAAAAAGTAATATACCATTGGCTTCGACTTACATTCAGCAGTCTAGACTAAGCCAAAAGTAGGAATGTATCATTATATAAAAAAGCACATTCCAAATGGTAACATTTTCTCCGGTTTCCAACAAGTGCCTCAGAGTCACGAGTAAAATCAAGCAGTTTAGTAAAAGCAAACCAACTGTTTTGAGTCTGTATGATCTATAGCGTTTAATAAAGCAGGCACGTTTTAGGTAGCACCCCCAGGCATTTCTTTTATTTTGTTCTTCAACAGACCAAAATTTAGCCATTACATTAGCAACAATAGGTATCATTAGCATCCTGCCTGCAGGCTGCAGGAAAATGAAATGCAACACTAGTCTATAAAAATGATTCTACTTAATGCAAAATATGAGCATGTTTTAAGTCTCATAGGAGCGAGGTTACATCGATACTAGTCAGACACATTTACATTGGGCCAATTTAGAGCAAAGGTTTAGCATAATGGATGTATGCAATATGTGGGAGAAAACCTGTAGCAAACTCACACCGTCATTAGGAGAACATGTAAATTCCATACAGACAGTGGCTGATCTGGGTCTCTGAAACGTCGAATTGACAGCTGCACTGTTTTCTTTTATTCTGCGCTTTTTAAAGTAAGGTAACGTTGAAGTGATGCAAAATCCACCTGCAGAAACAACAACTACAATTCATTTCATCTTAGTATTTGTAGAGGGGATAAATATGGGGAGAGCAGTTGAAGGTTGATAGAATTAGTCATGTAGGAGTTGTTAGAAAAATAACTAAGCAAATTAAACAAAACATAAATAAGCACAACGAATAGCATGCCAGGCACATATATTTATTGTTTAAGATTTTATCCTAAAATGGGTATATTGTACACAAATTGGCTCACAGTGTAGTAGAGTGAATAAGATTGAATTTGATTTTGACGTCCGACAGCTGTGTTGAACACATCAGTCATTGTTTACTCTTTTGCTCTGTGTGCTAAACTCTAACCGACAGTGTCATCCCTTTTCATCATTTTTCTTGTTCTTGAACATGTTTCTGCAGTTATTACAGCCCGAAGCGCTTAGCATACAAACACGGCTCAAACACCATGGCATGTGGTGACACCACAATGTTATGCAATCCAATATTGGTGTAAACTAGAAAATGCAGCTCCCGGAGGAACTGCGGATATGTGTTGCATTGGGGCCGTTGGTTCTGGCCTGGGCAGGTCTGAGACCCGGCTGATTCCGGTCGAGCCTAGGTTCCAGGAACGGTGGGCTTTGATCAGGTGCGGGTCCATGTCCTG
>JAVSBV010024962.1:0-11913 GCA_033117975.1 Parotocinclus spilosoma | reverse complement strand
AGGAAACCGGAGTACCTGGAGTAAACCCACGCAGACACGGGGAGGACATGCAGACTCCACACAGAAAGGACCCAGACTGCTCCTCACTAAAACTGAACCTGGGACCTTCTTGAATAATAATAATAATAATAATAATAATAATAATAATAATAATAACAATAATAATAATAATAATAATTGTTATTATTAATATTATTATTATTATTATTGTTATTATTATTATTATTATTATTATTATTATCATTGTGTTAATTTAGGTCTCCTTTCATTTTGTATTCTACATGAAAAGTTTGGTATATCTAAGCCTCCGCAAGCAGTGAGACAGTTCAAGAATCACCAATCGTTAAGCACATTATGCAGTTCTAATCCATTTTCAATCCCAACTGCAAGTAAAAAGAACATACTGACTTATTTAGGTCAGGATAATTATGCTTACTAATATGTGTTCTTAGTCACAGGGAATGTGTGTATTTTAAGAGGCAAGGCAAAGGATGATGTTAATATAATAAGGCACAAACTCTACAAACGCTGCTATGTGCTTGCAACTGGCAGTGAATCAATCTCCATGCCTTCAGAGCTATAATTTCACTTGACGTCCATCTATTCTCGGTTAATGACTGGGTGTGGAAGTTGGTCTGTTATATTTATAGAGAACATTATTCTATTCGTGCTGGCTGTCATTATTAATCAACGAATGATTAATGTCTGGCCTCTAGCCTCTGGTTGCAATGTAGATTAAATAAGTATCTAACAGCTGTGTAGTTTTATGCCTTGTGTATTAGTGTTTGCAGCATCCTAATGCCTGGAAATAAATTGTAGTTGCATGCTGTTAATTAGCCTACATCTACTGTATGGTGTCACAACTTTACTTCTATAGCTCAGCTAAGAAACAGAAAAAGCTTGCACTGTTATTACCAGTAAGCACATTTGTCCTATCAAAGATATCAAATTCAGTCCCCAAAGTAATCTTCCTTCTACTAGGCTGGCGAGCAGTTTGGAAAAACTTAGTGGCTGAAATTTAGTAGCAAATAAATGAGGAAAAGGTCTGTGAAAATAAAACGATGTTGAATGTATATTATAGGTAATGAACACTTACCAGTGTATTTAGCTATTTAGTACAAGTTACATTCATTGTGGACCTGAAAGCTATTACAGAAATACTGGGTACTACGTGGTGTATATCTGCAATTAATTTTAAAATGCTTCTGTGATGGCATATTCACAGATATTTCAACCAACATGTATGTGCCAAATTGGTAACCACTTGAATGCCCAGATCTGGAGCTTCCCAGCAGAATGTTAAGCAGAATGCATTACACTCCTCTGTCAGTTTGTTTTCGTCCACTGTGCATCTTGGTCTATGATCTGACAATCTAATTGTCAGACAACATTTAATTGCATTAATAATTAAGTAAACTTCCTGAGTTTCCTTTTGCTTAAGCTATGGAAAGCACAACTAGTTTTTTGAATTACTAATCTTGCAACCCCTGCTTTGCAGAGGCAATGTATGCACCCTTTTACGAATAGACCACCGTATGTCCTTTGTCAGATCCTAGGGTTATAATGAAAACCACTCTACTCCTCCCTTAATGACATTTGTATCTATTCAAAGATTTTTTTTCACCCTGCAGGCCTGACCTATGCTCTCTCTGCCACCATCGCCCATGTTCTCCCCACTCCAGGCCATCATTCTTTTATCATCTTTTACCTTTGAGGGAGAGCTCATGGCTTCACATTACATCATTATCTATGAACATCCTTTACCTATTCATTGTCATGACACAGTAGCTCAGTGAATATCTGCTGTATTATGACTGAAGTGAAGACACCTGGTTTACCACCTGGCAAAGTGCAACGTATATATTAAAGATTACTCGGACTCTTAATAGCTGGAAGGAGCCAGTTTTTAAGAACTACCGGTAATTTATTTTATGCACATAACTAATTTTAGTTCAACATCACTTTTTTTGCAGACCAGACCATATTTAGGTTTGGCCCGCCCATCAGAATTGATTGGTCACATACAAAGTCAAAATCAAAGTCAACTTAACTTACATAGCATTTTATTTTATAGCAGAGCAATGTCTCAAAGCAGCTTTAGAAAAATATAGGTCCAAAGTGCTTACTGATCGTCACTGAATGACCAGCACACTTATCTTGCCAGAGAAAGTATGTACTTTTTATAGCACAAAGTTTTCTAGACTGTACCTGTGCAATGTAGTTATCTACAATAGAAAACAAATCTGTAAATCTCTAGGCGGAAGAAAGGCAGAAAATGGTCTACTGCGTAGTAGGTGTGTATTTATACAGTATATTCTTAGTGACTGCCAGTCTGTCTATGGGGATTGCATTGATCCAGGTGTTCCAGAGAAGGGATGTGAACCCACCATGATCTTCAGGATAGAGCTATAAAACATCAGCCAGTGATTCCCCTCACTACAGGCAGTTACAATCTGTAGGAGTTTTCTATTATAGTACATTCATGAACTGCTGAACTGAAGCAACACAGCTGAATTTGATTTAATATGGTATTAAATGATTACATTTTCAGCCATAACGCAAAAAAGAAATAGAAGGAGGAGAGCGTATCATTGTCAGAGCCAAAAGAAACTGCACACTTTGAGCAGCTTTAGAGATACAAAAGCTGAAAAATGTCTTTGGCTTATTCCATGTGGTGAGTGAAGAAGCAGGTTGCTGAGGAGTAGTATTTTGCTATGTATTCAACTACAAGAGAGAAAACAGAAGGTTCCAGCTGTCGCTGGCAGATGTTGCCCTGTTTTGCAGGTTCAGTATCACACCTGTTGCTGCACTAAGCACTCACTGAATGTTGCATTTGATCATTCTACTACATATTCAAAAACTTTTTTTTATCCTGAGGCCAGACAATACATAATAAATTGCTGAATTCCTGTGCCTAGTAAGAAAATATCTATCTCTTTATTTATGTTTGACTAGAGGTGCAATGTTTCCTGCGGTCTACTGTAAACAATTAAGCAAACACTGCCCATCTGGACACACTGTTGACATCAATGTGGTCTCTGAATGTTCCACGTTGCCCTTTTACACTTGCTCCATAAACACTTTGGTGTGATCGGTCTCTGCTAAAACCTACAAAACCATACACTTACAATTTACCACCAAACTACAGACATTGACAGACTTTTATTCCTTAGTCCAGAGCCTTGTCTGTAAACTGTAGAACTGCAAATCTTATAAGAACATGTGGATCTCCAGCAGAATTATTTTCTATGGCCATAAAACTCATTTTAGTTTATTTATGTATTTGTTTTATAATGACATTAGTAAAGCACAAAAGAAAGTAATTTGTACAAACTTTGTATTTTCTTATATCATAACTATGGTTTCTATTAGCCAGCTGATATAAAACAGCATCACAATTCATATACGCTGCATAAAAATAATAATATTACCTGGTTTAAATAATTTTAAGGTAAATTGTTCATACTGGTAACATCTGTGCCATTCCGGTGGTTGTTCTGGCTACAGAAAATAAATGGATTTTAAAAAACTAAAACTTTCTGATACACTATAATTTCAAAAGTACAGTCGATTCCGGTTAATGGTACCACATCAGGACGCGATTGTTTTGGTCCTAATGACCGGCTGGTCTGATTAAACAAACATGCCCTATGTTACAAGATGGGACGTGCTATGTACCATAATAAATGTTTATTAAACCTTTATTGTTTGATTAACACGTATAGCAAACGTACAAACAAGAACTTTTGTTGCTTATTAACTTTGTTCATTGAAAAATAAATTTGCAAACAAGTTTTTCGAAACAATCTACAACGCAATGTATAGGTACTCAGCATGCGAAGCATAATACTGTAAAAAACAAGTTCTTACTAAATTCCAGTGAACGTTTGAAGAACTTATCCACCGTGATTTGACGCGCTTTTGCAGTGGCTAAGTGGAGACTTGTGGCTTCTTTTTTTAGTAAATGGAAATGTTAGGCAAAAACCTGTAGGTGGCAGTAGAGGGCTGGGGAGAAACTCGGGTAGTTTTTTGGGTAGTGATGCCAGAGACAAAGAGTTTCTTCATGGATATTACATACTGTACATGCTCTTTGGTCCAATTTATTCTTTCAGAAGCACATTTTTGAGGTCAGATACTGATGTTGGACCAGAAGGCCTGCAGTTTCCACTAATTCATCCCGAAGCTGTTTGGTCAGGTTGGGGTGCAGGTCTCCACCTTCTGTTTGAGAATGTCCCACAGGTGCTCAACAGGGTTTATGTTTGGAGACATGCTTGACCTTTAGCTTCAGTTTCTTTAACAAGGCAGTGGATGTCTTGGAGGTGTGTTTCGGGTCGTTATTATGTTGAAATTGTGCCCTGCAGCCCAGTGTCTGAAGGGAGAGGATCATTCTCTGCTTCAGTATGGCACAGTACATGTTGCCTGGTTCACTCAATGAACTGTAGCGCTCCACATCCCGCAGCACTCACATAACCCCAAACCATGACAAGACATACTTATCTTTGCATTCCTCACCTGGTTGCTGCCACACACTTATGACACCATTTGAACAAAAAACTGTATCTTGGTCTCATCAGATCACAGGACATGCTTCCAGTAATACATGTCCTTATACTGCTTGTCTTCATCAAACTGTTTGCAGGCTTTCTTGTGCATCATCTTTAGACATCCATGCAGACCAGTTTGATACAGTGTGTGGCAGGTGATATAAGCACTGACAGGCTGACCTCCCACCCCTTTACCCTCTGCAGTGAACACAGTTCATCGCTCCATCTACAAGTGCAAGTTAAAACTCATGCAAAGTGAAAGCCATATATCAACATCACCCAGAAATGCCACTGGTTTCTCTGGACCAGAGCTCACCTGAGATGGAGTGTCCTCTGGTTTAACAAGTCCACATTTCAAATTGTTTTTGGAAATCATGGATGCCGTGTCCTCTGGGGAAAAGAGGAGAAGCAAATGTAAAAAAACAAACATCTCTGATGGTATGAGGGGTGTTATTTCCCAAGGCATGGGTAACCAGCCCATCTGTGAAGGCACCATTAATGCTGAAAGCTATATATAGGTTTTTGAGCAACATATGCTGCCATTCAAGCACCGTCTTTTTCAGGGACGTCCTTGTTTATATCAGCAAGACAATGCCAAGCCACATTACTGCACGTGTTCCAACAGTGTGGTTTTCGTAGTAAAAGAGTGCGGGAACTAGACTGGCCTGCCTGCAGTCCAGACCTGCCTTCCACTGAAAATGTGTGCCGTATTATGAAATGCAAAATATGACAGTAGAGACCCCGGACTGTTGAGCAACTGAAGACTTCAAGCAAAAAAGGATAATAGTTCCACCTATAAAGCTTCAACAATTAGTGTCCTCAGTTCCCAAACACTTTTTGAGTGTTGTTAGAAGGAAAAGTGATGTAACACAGTGTAAACATGCCCCTGTCCCAACTTTTTTTTGGAACGTGTTGCAGGCATCAAATTCAAAATGAGTGAATATTTGCAAAAAAATTTTTATCTATTTAAACATTAAATATTTTGTATTTGTAGTTCATTCAACCCAATATAGTTTAAAAAGTATTTTCAAGTCATCATATTCTGTTTTTATTTATGTTTTATATAACATCCCAACTTAATTGAAATTGGGGTTGTAAGCTAATCATAACAATCAAATAGCCTAGTAATGATAATAGGCCTACAACAACTGTAATTGAATATTATTATTAATTATAACATATATTCTAACATAATAATAATAACAACAACAGCAATAATAATGCTTGCAAGCTCACATTAGAAGTCTGGTGCTACTGCCATTTCTAACAATAGCATATAAATGATAAAAGACCTACCTACCACTACTAATGACGATGACGAAGATGATGATAATGATGATAATAATAATAATATTAACAACAATAACAGCCTATCCCATGGCCATCCATCCACCCATCCATTCATCCATGCAAGGTGGTATATTGGTGGGTATTTGAGAGGACTAATAAACTAAATTGTACCAACTTTTTTTGGGAGGGCAGCTTGCAAAAGTTTCAGAACCCCAGCCCTAACAAAACCATCAGCTTATTTAAGTATCTGCAAAACACTGCCAATAGATTACTTTTTCATTCTAAAAATCTAATTAGTCATATCACTTCACATTCAGTTAAAAAAAAATCTATTAACATATAAATCTCTACATGGTTCAGCACCAGCCTACTTGTTTGAGCTCCTGCACCCACAGCCTCTGAACACTCAGATCCTCTAAATATAGGCAGCCTGTCCCAAAATGTACATGTCATAATTAAGAAGAATTATTATTTCAAAAATATATGCATATGAAGTTGTATACTTGTATGCACATTTTGGCCAGAGAAGTGCAAAGGTATAAATAATGTTTAGTTCGTTTTTGTTAAATAAAAAACATTGTTAAATAGAAAAAATATTAAATATTATATGATATATGCTTTAAATAATAAAACTATCAGTATCAACATTGGTGTCAAACGAATGAAAAAACAAGCCATTTTGTTGTTATAAAAGAGGTTACACACAGATAAACACCTTTTCATTCAAATGTGTTTAATACTGTCCTTTTCATCGCAGATGAGGTACCGGTGTAACACCGGATCTTGTTCTGGGAGGATCCAGCTTAAATTAAGCACGGCACTGGTGTATTATTTTTTATTATTGTCTTTAAAACTGTAGCCTAAAAAAACACTGAAGCTGGAATTGTAATTTAGAGACTTAATTTTTTGTAACTAAAATCAGGACCTCCAGAGTTTCTTTTTGCTTTGTCTATGGAAAGCACACTTTTGTAATGACAAGTCTACTATTAAAAATGACCAGTCACGTAACCCCTAGCATACAGTACATATATACATATATACAAATATATATACATATATACAAATGTAAGAAATTTGATTTTATAATGATATTCTGGCTTTATGCAATGTAAGCCCCTCTTACATAACTACCCATTTCAACACACTACTTCAGATCTACAGTATTTAATTAGTTGCTCATATCCCTTCAACAATTTAACCAGCTACTAGCTAATTCAATTAATTACACTTATATAAGCAAATTAATTTTACTAATTAAACAGTAGGTGAATCCGTTTCCATAACCCACACCTTCAATGTTCAACCTTCAATGTTAACCAATTATAATTAGCAACGTGAAATGAATCGAGTTAAGCCCACTGTCATGCTCTATCATGTCCAGTTTAATTAGTTCTCTTAATTATTGAATATAAATGTTATGCTCTTCATGCAAACAGATCAGTATCATATGTTTGTGAGTGTGTGTGTGTGTGTGTGTGTGTGTGTGTGTGTGTGTGTGTGTGTGTGTGTGTTTGTGGTGCTGTAATTTGAATACCTAAACTGATTACATATCTCAGATACTTTACAGTCACACAGTTTTATAATATACTGTTTGTTTCACAAATATTTGAACTCATTTAGCATTTGCTTAACTCATTTGCTTTGTAAGGCATTGAAATACTACATGAAAGAAATAATATACATTTTATTTGTATGGCAAAATATCATTTGGCATTACAAGGATTCTAGGCAATAGATTCTAAATAGAACTTCTAAAATGCTGATAAACAGACACTTATAAACTGATGGACAACATTAGTCAGCAGATTTTGAGATGCAGAAAACATTGAGCAATAAAAAATATGTAAGATATAATAAATGTAAGATAATAATAATAAAGAATGGCTTGCTGCCTCACAGCAAGAAGGTCCCTGGTTCAGCCCTGGGTGGAGCAGCCTGAGTCCTTTCTGTGTAGAGTCTGTATGTCCCCCTGTGTTTGTGTGGATTTACTCCAAGTACTCTGGTTTCCTCTCACAGTCCAAAGACATGCGTGTTGGATTAATTGGTGTCTCTGAAGTGGCCCTAAGTGTGTGACTGTGTGCATGACCTACGATGGATTGGTGCCCTGTCTAGGGTTGTTCCTGCCCTTGCGCCAAGAGTTGCCGGGATGAGTTGCTTGTGGATTAAGTGGAAGATAATGGATGGATGGATAATAAAGAGTCTATTTTAAAATGTTCTTTTACTATGCACATGTTTCCAATGCACACTTTAAGGTGTGCTGTTTATAGACAAGGTATTGACCTCTGAGATAAAGGCCTTTGTTTATAACCCTCCTGATAACAGTTGATACTTTTTCAACTTTTCCAATAAAAAACTTGAACATTTTTTAAACACACAAGCACACACCCGAACACATAAAAAAGAATAAAAAGGACAAACCCCAGCATCAAACCCCCACCCTTTTTTATCATTCCCCAAGAACATTTAAATCAGAGATAGCGTCTCCACCTCGAGACTTCCTATAGCCCTGCTGTTCTTGCAAACTGTGTCAAAGGTAAAACTGAATGTAAATAACTTGACCGTATATTTGCTGAGTAATAAACGCAATAATATTTTACCCTGAGTCAGATCTTGAACAGAGTGTACTCTCGTACCTTAACTTGTCAAACCGAAGCCAGCATGAGCAGGATGGCCATGATTTAAAGATCAGTTAGGTTTTATGGAAGGTGATTCATTATCTAAGCACTCAGGCAGACAGCACGCCCACACACTCAATTAGGAAATGAGTCCGCTGGGGCCACTTCGCTCTCCCACGTCTCCATAAATTGGCTTCAATGAAAATGTCTTTGCAGGCTGATGCGCTTAATAGGGGGGCCAAAAAAATATTAGGGTGTTCTTTCAGGAAAATTAAAGCACAGCAGTTTTGATGAGTAATTCCTGATGAGATATGTGAGCAATGGCTACTCTCATCTCCAAAAATTGCTGAAGTCAAGTTTTATTTTAGGTGATGGTGGTGGGGTGGGGTGTTGGATCTATACTGAATGGTCTGTTTTGTGTTCATGTGGAGCCAATATAATTTAATCTATTCACTTGATTGACTAAGCGTATTGAAGATAACAATATTTCCAGTACATATAGTTGAGACAATAAACTGATGACTAAGACTGAAGGCAAATACATGAGCAATGGCTCTGAGGGAACAAAGCAATGAGGTGGGGGCTGGCCATCCGACTAAATGGCCAGCAGCTCCATTAGGTAATAGCACAGATGGATGAGCAATAGTCTGCTTGTACTTAATTTCTTTGATTGATCAGTACTGGTTCTAATTTACTGTGGTTCCACTCCAGATTTTTCCATTGCTTTTTAATATGCATGGTCAGTGAGGAGCCTATGGAGGAAGGCTCTGGACAGTACAAAAAACATTTGGGACTGGGGGCTATTGAAAGCTTTCCTCAAACAATTTATTCAGATGTTGTGACCTGCATACAAAAACTAAAACACATTTTTTTTTTCAAAAATTCAGGTGAACATCTTGGCCTGCAGTTCCAGCTACTACATTTTAAACTAATTTGAAGAGTTATGGATGTCTCATAAATATCACATAAAGTGTTATTTTGTTTGTTGGTTTTGTTTTAATGCGACTTTTCTGATGACAGTAGTTGCTTTTCTTACCTAAGGTAACAGTATCACTTACACATGCATTCAAAAGTTGGAATTACAAAAAATATACAAAAAATATTTAACTTCTTAAGAGTTAAATATAAGAGTTAACTTCTGTCAAAATATTGTTTTATCATATTTTTTTTAATATTAGGGATAAGTTTAATCCCCACATTTAGCACTGTACAGAGGAGCCTGAGTGCTTTGGCATTTTTGTGATCTAATGGTCTCTCCTTAGCAGCATCAAAGAAATTTCAAATCACTAATGGTATTTTTTTAATCACCAGCCAACAAAAAAAGAAGGCTCATCTTCTAAAGACTTCTGCTCATTTTTAAATTTTATTGGTTAATGTGCATCTGAAAGGAAAAAGGCAAGCCGGACTAGTGAATTAAGTAACCTTTTTGTTGAAACACATTGAGATGACATAACAGATTGTAAGTAAGACCATGTGCAATATTAGTTGGTCCTCTTTAAATACATCATAATACCCATGATTTGCAATAGTTAAGCTAGTGAAGTGTGCAGTTTTCATTGTTTTTAAGTGGTGTTCTTGTTTGCAATGTCATCCGTTAATAATTAGCATATTGGAACAAAGATAAATTTGTGACAGAAACTAATAAAAGATTAAGTAGAACAATCACAATCAAAAATAATACTCAGGTATACCTGATTTGTACTAGCAAGTTTTAATTCTTTGACGAACATCAGTCTGTCACTTGCTGAACATTTATCTGTTAATCTATTAAAATGCATTGTAGAATAGAATAAATTCACACTAAAATCACTTCATTCATTCATATAGTCATTTATTCATTTTCTTGTCTGCTTAATCCTGGACAGGGTTATAAAATAGCCAGTGCCTTATCTGTGGCACAGGGCACAAAGAAGGAACAGCATTGGGTGACAGTCCATTGTAGGTCACATACTTTTTCACACACTTATTCTAGGAGCACTTTTAACCTAACAAGCTTTGGATTTGGGAGGAAACCAGAGAATGTGGATTAAACCCACACAAACAAGACGAGAACATGCAAACTCCACACCAAACCACTTCATCTGGGGATTGAATGACCATCTTGCTGAGAGGTGACCAAGCCACCATGCTGCCCCTCAGATTATGTGCAATTTCTAAACAAAGTTTACAAACAAACATCACTGGAATTAATTCTCACCTAAATTTATCTTTATATGATTGAGGACTATAACAGATAAAGGGTCAGGATTACATTACCTTAAAAACTTGATTTTTGGTTCATATTTTTAATTTTAGATGATAGGGTTAACAATGTACACATTTGTCCTTTGAAATGTAGAAGTACAACCAAATCAGAAACAGTTTGGATGGTATAGAAAATAAAAAATAAAAAATAAAAGCACAGTGTCTCTTACACTCTTATTTCACTGCAGACACTACGAACCTGGGATATTTCAAGAATAAAAATTATTTACAGGAATTAATAAACATTAATTCCTGCATTTCAAGCCTTCAAGACAGTCCCAAAAAAAGTTGGGAGGCGGCAATTTAGGGTTATGACGTTTATGACGTTTAAAAAACCAACAACTAAATAATGATGGGATTTCAAACAGGTAGAGTCAACATGTGATTATAAAAAGCAGCATGTAGGAAAGCTCTGAGGAACAAAGATGGGCAGAGAATCTCGAGCTTGTCAACAAATGTGAGAGCAAATTATTTAAATGTTTACAAACAATGTTCCTCAAAGACAAACTGGAAAGGATTTGCATATTTCTTCCACTACAGTGAATAATATCCATTATGGAATTGCAAAGAATTTCAGTGTGTAAAGGCCAAGGGTGCAAGCTTAAGCTAAACGCCTGTGATCTTTGATCCCTCAGACTGCACTGCCTCAATAACTGCCATTCAATTTTATCAAACCTTTATCAAGCACTATAACACACAATAGATTTGTTGACAAACTAGAAATCCTCTGCCAATCTTTTCTTATCAAAGACTCTGCCCTTCATGGTTACTGCTTTTGTACCAAATCACGGAATTGACATGCCCTCTTTGAAATCACATCATTATTTAGTTTTTAACCTCATTAGTAGCTCTAAACTGTCCAAATTTATTTTTAGATTATGTAGCAGGTTTGAACTGCAGGGTTATAATAAATAAACATGTATTCATGTTTATTAATTTATTAAATTGAGTTGACATTCTGTCTGTAAGGATATACTTGTCAAAGGAAATAGTAAGGAATACATTCACACTACATGTAGGTTTTTTTTTCTGATATGGGGTTGTATACATATGAAATAGAGAACAATGATCTATAAAAGTTCAACGTGGACATCATATATTACACATACCCAGAGATATATATACTCTTGCCACTCACATACAGTCAAATCCGGTTAATTGGACCACTGGTTAATGGGACCAGCCGCCTATTCGGACCAAATCCTAAAGTACCGAAACAA
>JAVSBV010024951.1:0-11914 GCA_033117975.1 Parotocinclus spilosoma | reverse complement strand
TAAGCAACAGTAGTTCTTGTTTGTACGTTCGCTATACGTGTAAATCGCACAATAAAGCTTTAATAAACATTTAATATCTTACATAGCACGTCCTGTCTTGTAACATAGGGCATGCTCGTTTTATCGGACCAGCCGGTTATTAGGACCAAAACGATCGCCTCCCGATGTGGTCCCAATAACCGGAATTGACTGTACTTGATTATGACAATGTTAGGGTTCCTACCTTTCGCCCTGGAGCATTTGGCCATCCTCGCCGGTCGCCATTACAGAGCAATCGGTTAGGCAGTTTATATCCAGTGCTTCTTCGACTATTTAAGTGTAGGTTCTTTCACTGTTCTTTGCCAGGTCATCTAAATTCGGTACGCGCGCCTGACCAACTTTAGGGTTAGTCGGTTACGTCCCGGAGCTTTTAGTGCTGACGGACATGTACGAGGGAAACCCCTGAGGTGTTTAGTGTTTTAGGGGCACTTTGAGTGCCTCCCGTTTCGTACTCGTGCGCTTTTCGCACGCCTAAGCTCTTTCTTCTCCGTCGTCGCCCTGAATGGGATGTGCCCCGGCTTGGCTTACTCGTGCGATACGTGTGCCCGAGTTCATGTTCAATTTCTATCGCTTTGCCGCCTTTTGGTGCTTCGGCGTGTACCGCGATTTATTCGTGCCCGTGCTGTATGCGTGTCCGAGCTCACGCTCGCCCTCTGGCTACGGACTACCTCCGTGCCTCGCCACTTGGGAGACGTCCCAAATCGTGCTCTCTGCTCTCTGCCCCATTGGCGCTTCGGCACTCCCTCGCGATTGGTTGATTGGCTGAAGACTTTGATTGTTAAAAAAAAGGATGTCGGATAATATGAATGTTAAACAGTACATACCTACTGAAGTTCTAAAGTGGGCTTTTAAAAGGATACCATTACAACCTCTGAAGAAATATTCTGAATTGTCACCTTTTTCAAGACTTTCTGACCTATAAAAGGGAAACCATCAAATAATTGTACAAAAATTATCCGACTGTTATCTCTGCAGATCAAACCCAAGCTGTGCTTTACCTACTGCCACTTGTTTGAAATTGATGGTGGTTTCCCCATTGTCTGAAACTACCAGCAGCACCGGTCGTACTGCTGGGCAATGCAGCTCCAGGTACAGCGTGTTATAAGGGCTGTAAAAAAAACATTCATTAAAAAAGTCCATTACAAGTAACAGCCTTTTTACACTGAGTCAGATTTTTAAGGACATAAAAAAATTCCTTTCTTTTAATGTGACACAGGGATTTTGCTGTCTTTTTCACATCATAAACTCAAAGAATAAGTCAAACACAAAGAAAAATTAATGCAGTATGTGTTTTTTGTAGGCATGAACAGACTAGAATCCACTTGGGTAAACAGGAAAATACATACAGTCACTGAGGTTTTCACCATTATACCCCAGATTTTCAGCTATATTCCACCATACATTGTTTTAACACCCATTTTGTCATATAAGATATTGTGCTTGCAGGATGGGATGTTCTGCCTGACAACAAAGGACTGATTGGTCAGCCTGCTTTAATTGAATCCGATCAGTGTCTCAGCCCACGAGTTTTGGGCCTTTTTGTGAAGGACACCAATAATGGACATGTGTTCTTTTTGTCCGTAAAAATCGGACTTATATCTGCAATTAAGTTCAATTTAGATTTCACCATGTTGTTACTTTGTTCAAACACGATCACTGAGCACTTTATTGAGAACATGTGTACATTCATGCAATTATTTATCAGCCAATCATGTGGCAGCAATGCAATGTACAAAATAACCGAGATGTGGGCTTGAGGAAATGTTCACATTAACCAAAAGAATGGAGAAATAAATGTGATCTCAGTGATTTGGACCGTGTCATGACTGTTTGTATCAGATGGCTCATTCTCTGTTAGTAACTGCTGATATCATGGGATTTTAATATACAACATTCTCTAGAGTTTATTCAGAATGGGTCAATAAAGAAAAAAACATCCAGTCAGTGGCACTTATGGAAATGCCTCATTGTAGTCAGCGGAGACTGGCCTGGACTGGTTCAAGTGGAAAAAAGGCTACAGTAACTCAGATAAAGCATCTCAGAATGCACATTGCAGGACTTGTCATACACTCACCCACTTTACTAAAGCCAATCCACCTACTGAGGTTTTTGATAGGTGGGAAAATCCAGAGCAATTCCACACAGAAATAAGGGACATGTATTGACAGTCTCAAAACAAGCAGAAAATCAAGTCTCACTAAGGTATACCAGACTTTTGTGCAACAATTTGCAACTTAAGCGGTATAAATTAGTCATGTCCATACATCACCTGTATATGGGTTCCTCTTTCTCGTTTTGTTCTGATATGTCTCCATTAGACACAAAACATGGAATGACATAACGGCTAAATCGATCTTTGAAGGACTGCAGGAGGGAGGCCTTTCCTGCTGCACAGTTAGCTGAGCTAGGCACACAAAGATGCACATGTTGAACTCAACAAGCTTCAACAACCAGAACTGATAAAATGAGGAATATTGACCTTTTGTGAATGTCTGCCATATTCAGGGGTTGAAGAGTTTTGGAGGTTAGAGGCACCTTGTTGGACGTCTCTTTCATTTCAGGTTTGTCTGAGCTACGTTTTAAAGATTGTTTTTTCCCTTTCTTTGGATCCTGCTGTACCTCCTTTTTATTCTGGTAACATTGAATAAGAATGACACAAATGCAGTGAGTAGTGTTATTTTTAATTCCTGTGATAAACTGTGGCAGATATATAGTAAGAGTAAGATTTCTGACTAAAAATAAACTTTTCAAATTGTTAAGGTTCATACCTTTTCCCTCGCAGGGCTGCCTCGCTGATTGCTGTTACAGAGCAATCAGTGAGGCGGCTTATAACCAGTGTCTAGTTAACAACCCGATGACGAACACCTGCGTCTCCTTCTACTTAAGTGGGAGTTGTAGCGGTGCTCGTGGCCAGGACGTTTCACTCCACCATGCACCCGACCATCGGTGCGCACGCGCTCAGGTGCGCCTTGACACGCTGGACGTTTGCTCGCTCAGTTTTTTGGGGCTTTTAGTGCCGACGGATGGGTACGGGGAAAACCCCTGAGGTATTTAGCGTTTGAGGGACACTTTTAGGGGTTTTCGTTCCGTCGTTCTTGCTTCTCGCACGTCTGAGACCGCGCCCTCTCTGTTCTCGGCCACTATTTAGCCTCACTCCCCACTGCTCTGTTGAGCCTCGCTATAGTCGGCTGCCCTCTCAATTTGAGACATGTCCTGGCTACAGCCGCCACCGAACTGCACGCTTAAAATATAACATGGCTTTCTCGTGCTACATGCACGCTCGAGCTTACGCTCGTCCCCCTGGTGCTTCGGCGCCTTTCGCGATCAATTCGCGCTCGCCCTCTGCCATTCTGAAGTCCCCCCGGGACTCGCGATTTGGGAGATGTCCCACTTCATCGTGCCTTTTGTACATTCGCCCACAGTCCTCTATGGACTCCATGGCTTCATTCCCCGGCAGCTGATGGCGCCCGGGAGTCGCGGCTAGTAGGGGCTGCACCCCGGACCCGCAGCTCGTGAAGCTGGCATCTGCAGCCGGAGGGGTCACGTTCAGGCTCCTGGCAGCCATATGCCGCTATAGGGTCACTATTGGCGCCGAACCCCATATCCGGCCGTAAAGGGCAGCCCCCTGGCGTTCAGCACGATTTATTATTTTCAGTTTGGTTATATATTATTTTCCCATTATTATTATACGCCATGGGATTCCTCGGTCCCACATAATTTGCATGCACACTTTATATTTACGTTTTGCAGACGCTCTTATACAAAGCAACTTATACCACTTATACGTCCTTACAATCCAAGCAACTGTGGGTTAAGTATCTTGTTTAAGGACCAAACAGTGGCAGCTGGTAGAAGTGAGATTTGAACCATGGACCTTCCAGTTCATAGTCCAGTACAATAACCATTAAGAGTACACAGTCCCTCAGATTTACATCACAGTACAATTAACAAGGCTATGTGACTATTGTAATGTCTGGTCACATAACACAATCGTTACACAGTGTATTCTGTACCTGTATGTATGTTGTACTTCTCGCTACACAAGTTACTCCTGCTTGATCTACCACTTGCTTGTCTTTTAGATCCTGGACTAGCACATTACTCTGAGTATTGTTCTACTCTCATATCTTATCTACAAGTTGTGTTAACAAATTTTAAACTGAACTTGGCTCTTCATGCTCTTCACCATGATAATGCTTACATTTCTCTCTGGTTCTGTGCTTTTGCCAGACTCGGCTTCTTGAGTTTCAGCTTTCAGAGATTCCTGAAGACACATCTCTTCATCATGGCGCATCAACCGAGCAGCCTCTGCCTTGATGTCATCATTAGAGAGCACCGGGCTAAATGTCACGTGGACCAGACACCTCTGTGAACAAATAAACACCATTACGGTGCCCAGAGGCAAAAGCAGATTTAAAACTGAAACAGGCACTGAAGTGTATTCTGTAAATGACAACTGACACTCAGTCATAAAGCCCACATGCAAAACGCATCTTCTTTTTGTATCCCCTATTTTAACTACTAAGGAAAATGCTTGTTATTATACTTACACTGATCAGTCATAACATTAGAATCACCTACATTGTAGTTACATTATTACAAACTACTTTCAGATTAGTTTCTGTTTCTCTACATAAATTGTTAGTCTCCTTTACTCTGTTCCCTAATACTCAGGTCCCCAACAAACCAGGTACTATTTTGGTGGTGGTTCATATGGTGTTAATGTGTGATGAGCAGGTATAATTGTTCACTTGCGTGTCCACTTTATTTGAGAAATTTAACAGAATAATGCATTTTTTAAAGGTGCACTTTTTTCAATTCAGCAGTGACACGGAGGCGGTTTAGAACTGTGTCTGATCCACTCATACCAGGACCACAGCAGTGTCACTGCAGTGCAGGGAGCCCCACAGTATCAACACTAATAATGTACTTTTTGGTAGGTGGACCATTCTGTGCACTGCAGTTAGACTGATGTGGTGTGTTAGTGTGTGTTGTGCTGGTATAAGTGAATCAGAAACAGTATTCTGTTTTATTAGATACATCAAACTTGTTGGTCCACTTGCTACCCACAATCAGTAATTGTTTGCTATAAAATGTGCAGAATTGGATATTTGAGTTTGCCATTAAACAACAGAATTTAATTACATGAAAAAGTAATTAAATATACTGCTCAAAAAAATAGGGGATAAAATATCCCCTTTTTGTGAGCAGTGTACTATGTTATTTGATACAATAATTAGGTTTCAGATTATGTAAGATGTTTTACCAATATAAATAAAGAGATTAGTGAATGAATACATGTATAGATAACCATATAAAATATCGGTATTACATAAGTATGATAAATCTTAAGCTTAATTGTGCCTTATGTAATGTAATTGCAAATTAGTACAGTGTAACATTGGTAGAATTGTTGCCATCCACTGCCAACATCACAGATCAGTACCTGTCCGGGCAGCACTTGTCCTGTAGAGGGAGTCAGTGTGATTTCTGAGTTTTCTGGAGGCACAAATGCAAAGAACCTGGGACCCACAGCAGCGATAGGGCCTTCGCCAATGCGTGGTACAGGTTGCGTAAGCTTTCTGTGGCTTGTATGGGTGTTTAACACATACAGAACTGCTGTGGAGTGATCGCCCACTGATGTATCCCCAAATTGCACCAGTGAATCAGACAGCTCCAGTAAAGGTCGCACAGCAATTGCATGACACGATAACAGGAAGTCTCTAAATTGAAAAAGAATCGATTTGGGCTCAGTTTTGTTTGGAACATAATGAAAAACAGTATCCTTTATAAAGAAAATATCTAGTTATATTTATTAGGATTATATTATTAAGTACTCAGTAAAAGTCTTAGCTCACCATTAGATATGCTGTTTTAGAAATGGCATAATAACTACATGTACAGTAATAAATTGTCAGCTATTGGGTCCAAGATTTTCAAGCTCTTTTTTTCAATGCACAATAGTCTCGGTCACTGATTTTAATTCCAATGTTTGTGAGCTTTAGCACATCTTTGCCTTTTTATTTTTCTAAAAAAAAGTGGTTTTTTGGCTGTTACACTTCCAAAAAGACAATTTCTGATTAACCTTCTGTTCTTTGGACTGTAGTAGAATCAACTTGGCAACCTGATGAAGCTGCCAGATGTTGCCGTTGCTCATCTCGGATGGTCACTAAATACTTTTTACTGTAGCCTATAGCACTTGTTTTTCTGATTTTTTAAAATACTGCATACAAGTATTTTTTGGTTGTATACTCATAACGGGACTGAGGAATAATTCTATATAGTCATGATGTCAATGCTAAAACAATGCGGACTAAGACTTTTGTTCAGTACTGTACATTCTTATAATTTGTTGAACCACTGTTAAAGACATGACCCAAAAACAATAAACATCAATTAAGAATGAAACAAATCAAATGACATTATGTGTAACTTAAACGTGAATAACGTGATTAATAATGGATTGAGTCTGACTTGGTTTACCTGTTAATCCCTGTCTTGCACGTAAGTTGAAAGTTGTATTCTCCAGCCTTTGTGGCGCTAAAGATAAGATCAATTTCCAGGGTTTGCAGAGGGAGCAAAGTGCCAAAGCCATCATTAGGCTGGACATCAACAAACTACACAGAACAAAGAAGTACAAACACATTTGTCTGAACAAAACACTACTAATATATACAGTAAAAGTAATTAAAAATAACACATTTAGAGCATAAGTTTTCTTTTTTACTGTTTTTGTCAAATGCCAGAGTGTGGCAGGGGTGGTGGGTTTTATAGTTTCCAGGGTGTATCCAGGACAGTCCACATTGCAGGACCATGAGTGCACTAGACAGAACACCAGTCCAGAGTAAAATCAAAACATAATTAAATATTTAAAAAACTTGGCCATGACTTACTATGGGTCAGAAAATACCTAGATGTTCGGGCTGATTTACTATCAGGTTCAGCAGAGGATAGACTCTTTTGAATAAGCAAAATACATCGTTTGCCTTTTGTGGGTTTGCAATGTCATTTGGGGTGTTTCTACTTAAAAGTACCAAATACAGAGGTGATAATGCAAAAGGCATGAGTGTAATTTTTCAACAGGAAAACAGTTTCGAGAATGGTGATGTGTAAATTATGAATGCACCTGTAATACTTTTATACAGGTGTAAATTATGACTGAAGGCAGATATTAATGTGTATAATTGTTTGTACGTTCGCTATATGTGTAAATCGCACAATAAAGGTTTAATAAACATTTAATGTTACATAGCACGTCCTGTCTTGTTCGTTTAATCCGATCAACCGGTTATTAGGTTATTAACCTGTTATTCGGAACGATCGTGTCCGAATGTGGTCCGATTAACCGGAATCGACTGTATATGTTATATAACCAAAATAAAAACATGGAAAAAATAATGATGATTTTGTCATAGGTTATTGTAATATGGTAAGGCCCAATACAGATCTTAAAGATGGAACGGTGTTGGCTAAAACTGGAACTCATTATTTATGGGTGCTCCGCTTCCTCTACCTGCAGGTAAACACTGTGCATCAGAAAGTGAAGAGGTAATGACTGCTAATACCAGAGCTTCTGTAGGCCGCCCACAGCTTGTAGAGAAAGTACATGCAAGCAGTGAAGTATGGAAGTATTTTAAGCCCATGAACAGAACAAAACTAGCCTGCCAAAAATGCTTTAAACCTACACAGAGGGATACAACACTTCCATAACTTGCTTGTACTAAGAACTTACAGAGTGGCAGGTTAACAAAATTATTATCATGCTCAGTTCCTCATATATAAATCAAACAAGTGGGATCCATTATGTGACAAACAATCTTATTAAACCATCTGACATTGATAAGGACATTAAGAACAATAATGACTGTTTAGCTGTCTTCATATTTTGTAATTCATTTACCAATGTGGCAAACATCATTAAATTTCCACCCTGCTCACAATCATAAGTAGAACACCATTACCGGTCATACATACTGTATGATCAGTTCCTATCAACTCAGAATTACGGGTACGAGATGTGGGGTACGAGATGTGGGGTACGAGATGTACGAGATGTGGTGGTTTTTAGTAGGACCCGGCTGAAGTGAGGCTCACTGAGTACCGACGACGGAGGAGCGCACGAGTTCGAGACAGAAGTTCGAGACCCTCAAAAAGCTAAAAAAGTACTGAGTAAAAACTGTTTAACCAGTGAGATCTAGTTGCAAGTACAAAGTTAACTAGCCTTTCAAAGAAATCTCATCAACTCAAGGATACAGAGGGAAGTCAGATTACTCTGTATAAAAGTCAACATTCTATGTAAAAAATCTAATCAAATTATTCATGTAAGTACTTATTCACTGTCACCGTTTCTTACTGGGGTTTGGCATTGTTAAGAAAAAACTCAAAGAATTTCATTTTATCATTTGTTGTCCTATTACTTTTACTGATATGTTAGGTTTTTGCCGTGGAATGATATTGGTATTGAGATATTTCAGGCCGGTATAACATCAAAGTCATAATTTGGTATCGTGATAACACTACTGTAAAGCAGAGTGTTTGGTGTTATTTCAGAGAGCCAGGAATAGTTTCTGTGAGACAATGCAGTGATGCCTTCAGGCTAGTCTGACAGTAAAAAAAAGGTCTATCTTTAGAAACTTTGAAAAAAACTGAAGCAGAACTCATGCATATTACAGTAAATATTCACTAACACCAAGCAGAATAGACAAGTTCTCTAGAGGGTAGTGCAATCAGCAGAGAACATAATTTTAACTGAGCTTTCTGACCCACATCTACTGCAAGATATGCTTGACCAAGGCCTCAAAGATCCCAACAAAAGACTCTTCACCCTGTTACGATCAGTACAATAAAGAAAGAATGAGAAAAAGCTTCTTTCTGCAGGCCATTTGGGAACTCTTGGAAACAAGATCTAGCATTCCTTAAGGACATTTAGCACTCTCCAAAATTATTTTCACCCATCATTAAGATGTGACAAAAGCCTTAAAATAAATTACATTTTTATGGAAACATTATCTCACACTGAATTTGTGAGAAAATCAACATTTAACTCTTAAGTAAATACAAGAAATCCTGACTAAGAAATGTATAAGCCTATGAACACATGTATAAGCCTAAGAACACATACTTAACGAGGTCAGGTGAATAATTGTGGAGTGTGCTGTAAGGACCAGACATTGTACACCAATTCCTTCCTTATCAGATTTGCATAACTACCTCACTAAAACACAGTTAAGTGACTAACCACTGCACATTTAAACATTATTTACAATAATTCTTTCTGGATGAAAAAAAATATCTGAAGCTCTTTCTTCACAAGTCTGAACTGATCTTCTAAGCATGGAACTCTCATGGATCCTCTCGATCAACATGTCCGTGTCACACATGGCAAAGAATGCCACATGGCAAAGAATCTTGATGTGATTTAGGAAAACAACCAACTCAGATCACATCAACCAGCCCATCTTGTAGATTAATTTTAGGAATATCAGAAGAATACATCATAATCTGGCTAGAGAAGCAGAGCAGATCTTTAAACAGGTTCCTGTCTTTCCAAACATGATTACTGCAGTCTTTTGTTTGCTGGTCTGCCTTAATGTTAAATCGATGTACTACATACTCCATGTATGGTTCACAAGCTACCAAGGTATTATCACACAATTCCTTTACTGAGATCGTTCAACTGGCCCAGTTGATCATTCCTGTTACAGCCATAACAGAACATTTGTTAATGTTTTTTTTTCTTGAATATCTTAAAAAAAAAAAAATGAAAAAAATGACTAGATAGATATCTTACTTTAAAATAAGCCCCCTCTAAAAAACCAGACTATTTATACCTGTAGGGTGTATGGTGGGATTAATAGATTGAGAAGAGGTGGTACAGTGCCATAAATGTGTTTTTCAAAGTGGTATTGAAAAACAGGTGAAAAACCTGTTATTCAAAACAGGTCACAAAGCAGATGTTAATTATTGGTAAAAAGGAGTGATTGCATTTGAACATGTCAAAGGTTACAGTGTGAAGGAAGTAGCTGAGTTGCAGGTATATCAAAGTATACAGTCATACGGGTCTACCAGCAGTGGCTAAAATACACAAATGATAGACAGGGACTGCTAGTGTGTTTTACAGGTAGGAATAAAATCACATTTCTTCCAGGCAAGAATTACTTCTAGAAGTAAATGCAATCCTTCACAGCCAATTTCTGAAGGGCCACTCCGCAGACAACTGCATATCATGAACACATAGAGCAGAGTGGCATGCAAGAGGCCTTTGCTCAATTCTGCTCAGAAAGTTGCCTGATTACAGTGTGCAAAAAGATACAATAAATGAATGTTCATAACTAAAATGACAAAGAAACAAAATAATTGATCTGAAAATATCTGATTGATATGTTGACAGAACAAAGCTTTTTTAAATGTGTTTTGTACTCACCTTAGGGATGCTTACGAAACCAAAGTCTTGTGGTAATAATGAACAGTTGGTGATGCGTACACTGGTCCACACAGACTCAAAAACAGAGCAATGGCCGAAATCCACATCAGTGTAGTCAAACTTTAAATCGGAGGTGGTGACAATGGCATGGACGGTAAATATAACAGGCTTTACCTAACAAAAAGATAATAAATATCCTCATCAGTTGGGGTTGTGTTTTAAATGGACTTTAATAAGTAAAGAAAAGGTAAAGCAGAAGATACAATGATTGATGGAAGTACATGCCAGTGGAAGACACTGACCTGCAAAACCACACCAGCAGATTATTAAATGCTTTCTAATGTCGTTAGGAATTGTACAAAATGGGCAAACAGTTGTGTACCATTTTAGAACAATATTAGAGATACTTATATGTATTTTATTGTCTATGAGATCCAAGTGCACATCTTTGTCACAGATAACCTTATTCTTATTCTACTTTTTCTTTTTTCTTATTTTTTAATACATTTTTTGCTTGTCTCAAGAACAAAAAAATATTTTTTCCCCTTCAGGAAAACAGCCCAAATGTGTGTGTGTGTGTGTGTGTGTGTTTAATGAGCTTAGATAAAATGCAGATTTCAAGTTCATGACAGTGATCTGGCTTGGTGACAGAGTTGTGTGTTTGACCATGTGTGTGCTGTTATGGATGTTATTTTGAGTCGCTAAGACAGATGGACAAGTGGGTAGGATTTGGGCCATATGTGCTCTGAAGTGTGACACAAGCTTCTGTGTGTACATGTGTGTAACTGCATGGGGCACTAATACTCTAGTGCATGACACTCAATAGAGATACCTAAAGTATTACAAGGACAATGACATAAACTTAAATGCCACATTTCCACAAATTATAATAAAGCAATACTGTTTATGTGCTCAAAATAACAAATAGGAAAAAGAATGAAAATTCAGGTGACGCATATTTCGATTAATTACATTAGATTAATTCAAAGTTACGTATCATTATTGATTGGATATAAATGAATTATTAGATTGATTATATAGCAAAGCCTAAAGGAATTTTATTTGAATATTTGTATTTCAAATATTACAATATTTACAATGTAATTTATATTACAATATTTATAATGGGACCACATCGGGACACGATTGTTTTGGTCCTAATAACTGGCTTGTCCGATTAAACGAACATATCCTATGCTACAAGACGCGACGTGCTATGTAACATAATAAATGTTTATTAAACCTTTATTGTGCGATTTACACGTATGACAAACAAGAACTACTGTTGCCTACGAATTTGTTTGAAAAATACATGTTTGTTTGTTTGAAAAATACATTATGATCTACAACACAATGTATAGGTACTCAGCATACCAAGCATAATACTGTAAAAAACAAGTTCTTACTAAATTCCAGTCAACGTTTGAAGAACTTATCCAGTGTGATTTGACG
>JAVSBV010024940.1:0-11914 GCA_033117975.1 Parotocinclus spilosoma | reverse complement strand
CAGGATTAACTGTGGATGCAAGAGGAAGCTGTCTGAAAGGGATGTTCAGGTGCTAACCCAGATTGTATCCAAAAAACGGCCAGGCTGCTTTAGCCAAACTTTTGTCTAAAGCCAGGTGTTTCAGTTTCATTGTCTAACCTTCATTGTAATATATATATATATAGAAAGAGAGAGAGAGAGAGAGAGAGAGAGATAATCTTGTGTATAGATATAACCTTGATGAGGATGGCCACTGATGGCGATAGTGACATTAAAGAAGCCAATAAACAAACAAACAGTACGTGCATCTAAAATCCCCATCTACTAGAAATTCTGATCATAAGTGTGGCTGTCAATAAAACATAATCAATTTCTGAAAGAACAACTGTTTTCATCAGAGAGTGGAATCCCTGCTACCCATTGATGACAGGTTCACTTCAGAGATGTTTAGCTTTGATGCCTATCATACATACAAATCATACAGATCATGACTGCTCAGATATCAGTTTGGTAGATGAAGTGAGGAAAGTTGGAAATACATCCTAGGCCTAGGATGGCCAATGGAAGGACAATTCAATATTTTTTAGTCAGAGTAATGCATGTGTACGCTGTGTTGACTTCAGGTGCCCTAATGGCAGTTGAAGAAGATCATGAGAGGAGGAAGATTGTCCTCCTGATTTGCATTTGCACATTTTTGATGAACTGGAGATGAGAAATACTTCTCTTTATGTAATACCAAACAAATGTCATTAATCATTTTCAGAAACTCGCTTAAAGGTAAACCTTTAAAAAAAATATTTGAATAATGCATGAGATTGTTTCTAATGTGGCGCACGCTTTTCTTAGCTCTTATTTACACTAGATGCTCTTTTATTTTGAAATGAACTTTTTTAGCAATCAATTGAGGACAGAGAGGGGACAAGATTATAATATGAAATTATTTCTGGTCATAATTTTCTTCAGTCCTTTTATTTTGTGTACTAACATGAATTTACTTAGTTATACTGTACAAGCTTCAATATAATGCTATATTCCCCCTCCACAGCTCTGATCCCAGTTTGACCTCGATCCTGGGCTGCACCTGTGTGGAGTTTACATGTTCTCCCCGTGCATGTACGGGTTTTCTCTGGGTACTCCAGTTTCCTCGCACATTCTAAAGACGTAATGCGTGTCAAGTTAATTTGTGTTTCCAAAAGACCCGTAGTGTGTGACTGTGTGTATGAGCCCTATGAAATACTGGCGCCATTTCTAGTATTAATCCTGTCTTACTCCCTGTGCCACCGGCTAGGCACCAGCTCTCCTGCGACCCTGGCTGGGCACTAACAAGCGGATAAGATTTACATTTACATTTACTGAATTTGGCAGACGCCCTTATCCAGAGCGACTTACAACTGATGTATTCTTACAATTCTAGCAATAGTGAGTTAAGGACCCAACTGTGGCAGCTTGGCAGAGGTGGGATTTGAACCCAGGACCTTCAGGTCCAAAGTCCAGTGCCTTACCTGCTAGGCTACCACAGTCCAAATGAATCAGTCCAGATGACAAATGAATTAAATCTTGTATTCATTTATATTGTAACCATATTGTTATATTCTTCTATTTTATTCTATTCTCCATAATACTGTATTTGCTAGCCTTCTGTAGTCTATAATTTCTTTATTTTATTATATTCTGTATTTTAATTATGCTTTTTATCTTCTGTGTATTTAAACAACTATTATATATTTTTTCGAAAAGTTGTTTAGTATATGGCTTGCATATAAAATCTAATCTGCCCGTGGAGGTTGGGCTATATTTTGGGGTACTGTGGCCCTCGAAAGGCTTCTTATTCTTCACATTTAGGGAATTTTTCCTCTTTAATTTAGTTAGCGTGTGTTTTTACTTGTATTGTTAAAAATACACATTATATATAAATTTGACTTAGACATTTTTGTGGAGTTTGCATGTTCGCCCCCATGTCATCCAGGTATCTGGTGAGTGTGTGTGCATGTATACTGGGATGGGCTGACTCGTGCCCTGTCTAGGGATGACTCCGGTCAAGTGCTTTCAGTTAAATCATTATACTTCGAACAATGTGTAGTTTGTGTTAGTATTTTAAAAGCTCAAATGGATAAGTAGTACATAATGCTTCTACAGTGTGTTCTATTAATGTATTCGTGGTGGTGCTAATATTTACGTTGGACAGTGTAGGTGTCGTTTGTGTAAACAACATCCTAATAAGCTTAACAGGATGGAACTTGGATTAAGGTTTAAAAAGTAAATTAAGTCGGTAAACCTCACACTACAGGTAAACAGTGTTTAAATATGTCACAAGCACGGTGACTGACTGGAAAGTACCACGTGCGCTGTACAACCCACAGTTGGTGTCTGGTTATATCAGACCTGGAGTGCTAAATGCTGCTGTCTGATGACGTGAGTGTGTAGCACCAAGCTCAGCGAGACGGTGAGTTAAATAAGCTCCCAAATGCAACAGTTGGGTCAGTAAGCCCTAATCCTTAATCCAAAATTTCTCGGATTGTAAGAGTGTATCAGGTGTAAGTCGCTCTGGATAAGGGTGTCTAGTAAATGTAAATAAATGTGAAGATTTCTGATATACACATGCAGTCAATCCCTACTCTCCTTAAAAGGTGTACCATTAAAGTATATGTATATAAAAACAAAGTATTTCCTTTGACTTTTATTTTAATTTTAACCTAAGATATTTCATGTTTAGCCTGCTCACATCATGATTTATTTTTTTAATGATTTACAAGCTCTAAATTGCCCCTGTCCTAACATTTTTGGAATGTGTTAAGGTCTGAATTATGACATTTATTTATTAACAAATGAAATCAAGACCAGAAACATAAGTCTAGGGAAACATAAGAAACATGTATGTATCCATACTGTCCCAGCTTTGGTTGTATAAACACATGACAGCTGAAGCAAATTAAGGGCTGTTTTTGATAGGTTTCAACCCAACTTCAGGTGAAACACACTGATTGTAAAATGCGCTTCTCCCATAAATACTGTCCTCGTCTTCATCCTTGACCGAAATTAATATGAGCTGGAAATGTACTAATGCACGTTCAATAAGCACTGCCTATTCATATCATGTATAAGAAAGAAACTGAGACATACAATCTGATATGCCATTTCAAAAGCCTGTGCTCAGCCACCACCCACACACCCAGCATGTTGAACGTGGGCACAGAAAAGCTTTCAAAAAGCCAACATTCACTCACCAGAGCTTTATATATAGCCATGCTTATAAACAGTCAGTTTGGTAGAGACACCCACCTACACTCAAAGTCATTCTAGGCATGACGTAGAGGTTAATTACTGACTCTAGCCATCTGTTGCCAGGGCAACTTCCTCCATTTCAGAATACTATAGTTATTGTATGAACGTTTGGCCATTTATTAAAGATCATGATTTTGGTTTAAAGAAGAAAATGCAGCATACATCCTGAGGTCAGACAATGATGCAGTGTGTACAGGATGGCATTAAAAGTAGCATTAGATTAACTATCTATCTAACTTACTTCTTTATTCTGAGCAACTAACAGCTGATGCAAACTTACAAGGTATCATTTGAGCAGCAGTTTGGCATTGCCATCATAAATGTACTGTCAAAAGTGTCTTTTGGGCACATTTACAACATATGTAGTTAGCAATTCTATTTGTAGTATGTCTAAATAGCCAAACACAGTGTTTCCCATACACTGAATAATTCACATTTATGGAATTTTGGCAGATGTGGGATTTGAACCCAGGACCTTAAGGTCCAGAATCCAGTGCCTTAACCACTAGGCTACCACAGTCTCTCACACTCGTTCTATTTTTTGCTGTTTAAGATGGGTAAAATATTATCTCACTGTAAAGCTGCATGCAGTGCATTAAACTCATTCAGCCTGTCTTTACCCAACATTCTTTTGCTCTCTTTTTCACACTTTCACACACACACACACACACACACACACACACACACACACACACACACACACACACACACACACACACACACACACACATCAAAAACTATCTATATGTAAACGTTGTAAGGTATTTCTTGTTGAATTTACAACCCGAGGTATTTAAGAAGAGAACAAAAAACTGACCAAGGGGGATGGGTCCCTTTTTGGGTCTTCTTTTTTGGTTTCTTTCTTCTATATTCTTCTATATTAAAATGATGCTCATCATTCAGCTTGCCCATGCTTACTCTGGATGTGCTTAATTAAACTTTGCGCCTAATAAAACGTTCTAAATTGAATGTATTGTAAATGTGAGTTTAATATATAATGTATATATAATAGCATAGTCCACCAAGACTGACATTAACCTACAGTTGAGCAAAATCATTAACACAATGCTTTATTTTATTTGAGTGTTGTATATTTTGTGTAATTCACTAAACAATTAATTGAAATTGGAAAACAAAAACAAAATCATCATTCACATGCATTACTATCACTGAGTGCATTTACTTCAGAATGCACAAAATCCAAGATAAAGATAAGATGATAAAGATCAGCAAGTTTACATGCACTTAGGTAATCGGATCAAGGGAAAGCTCATGGTTTACATGACCAGTGCAGTAATCAGATTTCGACTTTGCAATAAGCTAATAATCTCAAGGAAGGATGTTACAGACTTTAATAATGCAAAATATATCAAATAATAGATATTTTCTTGGGCATATGCTGTGTTCCAGAGTCTCCCTAATTATTTTTGGTAGCCATTTCGCATATGTTGTGTTTCTCTCATGGGTTGCAAGATCCCGTGAGTGAAACAAGTACCAAGTCTATTGAAACAAACCCAAAACAAGGGAAGCCTCTTAAAAAGAGGAACAGACAACCATGTTTAATTCTACCAGCAGCTCCTGGGCTTCAAGAAAACTGATAGAAATCATAGAAAAGGTTACGCCAGACTTTTTTAATTGCTTGTTCCTTGGATGTCCCTACTAAAGAATTTACTGAGAAGGAAGGAAAAAAAAAAAAAAATCTTTATTTTTCAGCACTTTTCAATTTCTCTAGGACTATGTGGAATCAATACAATTTTTTATTTAAAAATACAATTTATTTAACCTCCAATTAAATTAAAGTGAATCTAAAAAAAAAAATAAATGAACAGAAGACAATAGTTGGCTCTCCACCGGAGGGCAGAAAAAGCTTAAAATGTATTATATATATATTTTTTTTATTTCAACCATTGGTGCTGCAGCGGATCCGAGAAATACCAAAAAAAAATGTTTTATTATTTTTATTCTATTCTTCAAATATGATCGTCAGCGGATCCGCGAAACAAGCAATAAAAAAAGTCTGGCCTTAATAGTAATACATTAGTGATCTTAATTCTGGGTCTCAGATCAGATTTGATTAAACTGTTATTAAAGACCTTGATTAAATTTGGAAAATGCAGTGTACGATGTGTACGATGTGTCTGATGCACTGCATCACACAATGCCATGTACATGGCAACTTGAATAATTAAAAAAAATTCTAGAAATCTGAATATGACTAAATTATTAAGTGCATGTAAACATACTAAGTGTATCTGGCAAGCCAAAAACACATGAGAAGATCTTCAACATATACACAATTATAAAGAAAATAACTGCAGCAAAGCAGAGGAATTGAAACTGGATTCCTTTATTTTTACATATTGGTAATTTTCCTTCACTCATGTTCAGGTTTGTCCAAATCGTTGTTCACTATTACATATTCCAGAATGACATGCCCAAAGGAACAATGCTCTCACCCGCTGGGTATGGTTTTGTAATTTGATCAGTTTCAGCTTTTCTTCCAAATTAAAGTCACGCATTCAATATCTGTTCGAGCAAGGCATACATAACAACAACAACACTGTAACCGTACCAGCAGTCCGAACAGTCAGCGACCGAGTGCTCTCGAGTCCTACCGTGTACGAAAGGGGATCACATTGGAAAAAACGCCTGAGTTAAGCACTGTTACGCTTCGGGTAAACAGCCTGGCATGGTTCAGAAAAGATGAAACCATGATCATTAATCAAATATGCAAAACCAATACACATACCACAGTCATGCAGGGTGCAATACAAGCTACAGTCTCACTCATTCACAATAATAAATAGTATAACAAAAAGGGTGCAAATAACACAATGCCCATCATCTCTATAATACAGTAAGATCAGCTTGGTCCATCTGTTCCCAGCTCAGACATCCTGAACCTCCATCAGTATCCTGAAGGACCTGCTCGCTATAAATCAGCAATAAAATCCAAGCGTGAAGGCAAAATCGGGACGTTCTGACACGTTCGGCTGGTGTTCAACAAGGTTCCTTTTGTGATAAAAAGGCACTCGACCTCTCGAGGAATGTCAATGTGTGATATGATGACGATAAATGGATTTCACGATGCCGTTTTCACACCAAAAAAGTGGGAGTTACACCTTAATTCAACTTTAAGTGGTCTTGAAATGATCCTCATTTACCTCCACTTTTTCTGTTCTCCAATCAGAGCCCATCCACACCTCACGCAGTGCAGGATGGAATGCAGTGCCACGCTCTCTTGCAGACTCCCACATCTGGCCTAGACAAGCCCCATCTCCCTGATGACAATCATGCCTGTCAGTTTAGCCCTGTGTGACCACTACCCTCTCAGACCACCATGCCAAACACGAGTTGAGGGTCAGTTTGTATTCCAGATGGGTCAGACATTGCACAGGTACAACTGACAACACCAACCCCTACCCAGCCCTGCAATGGACTGCCCTTTCCCTTTTTTGAGTCTTGTTCCTCCATAGGTTTCTTCCTTATCACATTTAAGGACTTTTCCCTTGCCCCTGTTGCCCCAAGCTTACTCAGTAATAAGCTCTAGAAAGAAATTTGACTTTGAATATGACTGGCACTCCACTCATAATACATGCTCGCCTGGAGCCTGTGAACACCCCCCCCCCCCAAATCCTAAGTAGATAATGCTAAAGACTTAAATATTCACCGAATCACGTTGGCAGATAGGACGGAATACTGTGCAATCGAACTGAGTGCATGCAAGCGTGCCAGGGCCACAAATCAAGCTAGCGGTTTGCCTAACACTGCATGGCCAAATAAAAAAAATGTGAACAGTAAAACCAGCGGGAGGTGAACACGTGTGACACATGGACAAGTGTGTCAGGAGAGGAAATACAGACGAGCCTCACCGGCAACATCATTGGAGGTGGTTTGGCTTTGAAAAGATGGCTTAAACCAGACAAGGTACCAGCAAAAACAGCAAACCTTAGAGCAATTATTTTTCAAAAACCGATGATTCCAAGAAGAAAAGCAACAGATGGCGAGACGTAAAAAAGTGTCACCAATTCCAGCGCAAAAAATATGGTGCCAATGCGAAGGACTTTCAAATATTTTACACTCAAGGTTTACACTGCTAAAGCATCGTCTAATTATAATATCCCACACCCCTACAAGGCAGTAGCTGACATCAGACAGACTGCAGTACCAGACAGGAAATAGCAGACACTGAGTGACCTGAAATTCTCAGGACTAGTTCTGAATGTGTACTAGACCAGATTGACTGAACTGTGTGTTCAGACCATGTTCACTTTCATTGCCATATCCAGAGCGGTTGCCATGGTGACTGAGTAGCCTGGCTTATTGAGCCATAGCTTCAGTTGCAACTGGGATGGGATTAACCGTACAGTCACAGCCGACTCTCGGTCACTTGATGGATCATGGATCACTGGTGCTACCCACCGAACCACCGTGCTGCCCCCAGTTGAAATTCATTCTTCATAATTTTGTGTTGGCACTGTTGTCCTGATCTTGCAAACCCTTGTTAATGTGTTAAGTAGTATTTTTTCCCCATGTATTACCTCATATACTTAATTTCGATTGAATGGCTGCTCCTCAACACAAGGACAGAAGCCATGGCGCCTCTTCAGTCCTCCAGGCTGACATACTGAATCACACTGAGCTTTATCTATGTCCATAATCCATTAATTCTCAGAAGTCAATAAGCGTTGAGGGGCGGCACTATGGCGCAAGCAGTTAAAAACGATCCACCCACATCACCAGAGGTCAAACCTCAACTCTGACTATTTCTGGGTGGAGTTTGAATTTTGTCCTCTTATGCAAACAAGGGGGTAATGACTGGTTACTTCATACTCCTCCCATATTCCAAAGACAAGCATTAATTAGGTTAATTAGGTATTGTTACTGATGTTATTGATGTAACCTTGCTCCTGTCTCATACAGTCAGTGATGCTGGTGTGACATTAAACAAACTAATGAATTCAATTCAATCCATTAACTGTTGAATGTTTGAACTTTCTTTGATCTCTGGAATTTCCAGAGCAGATTCTGATCGGACTTGGTCTGACCACATACTGTGACTTGAATTAGGGGTGTATGGTATGTATAGTCTATGATAATATCTTAATCGTTGTTTTAACAACGTGTGAGCTGGCATTATCGAGTATGTTACTCAGTTTACTAAAAACAGTCAAAAAATGCATTAAGTTCATGTTCATGTATTCACTGCATCATGCAGCCAGGTAGGATAGACTACTGTGCATGTGCACCGTGTGGATGTAGAAATGCATGACTGAAGTTCAAAATGAAGAAACAGACCGCACTAAATGGCAAGCAAACTAAACAGCGTGCAGAATATAACAATATAACAAGTAGAATGTTAACAAACAATCTAATCAGCCAAGGTACCAGCACAAAAACCACTCAGCAAACCTCAGCAAAACAAGTGCCTTTACAACAAGAAAAGCAACAAACTGAAACACTGAATTCTAAATTCCGAAAGACCTTTAAATATAACTTTTCAGAATCACGCATCCCTAGCTCGAATCCCGTAACAAAAGGCAGATTCCATGTGGTTTTTGGCTGTTCAGATGACAAGATTAAATCTTAATTTGGTTAAACATTTCAAACAGACTTCAAAGTATCATTCAGCCTGTTCCTAGGCATTTTTAATAATTGTATAATAATGTCTCGTTCTTTCAAATAATCTTCAGAATAGACAATTCTCAAGCGTTCATAAACTGTCAACAACTGCTCTAGCTTCCACAATTGCCTAGACTTCCACTTGATCTACTCACAGTATCACTTTCTCCCTTCCCATACTTAATCCAATTCATGGTCTCTGAGGGACAGGGCTTGACTGACAGCACACGCACACAGACATACGCACACTGGGCATATTTAAAAGCCAGCACATGGACACACAAAGAACATGCAAACTTCCCACAGGCATTCACCAGGCCGGGATTTAAACCCCCGTTTCTGAAACCATGAGGTGTCCGCCCTAACTTACAGTCTGTATGATAATGATTGGTAAGGTTTCTGCAATGCCTGCATTGATCATTGCTACATTGCTACAAAAACAGTGAGTGTTTTTGCATGCACTTAATAATCTGAAAACTGCAGATAACAATCCGATTTAGTCACTAATCCGATCAATGACTGCAATGACTCCATGCTGGATCAGGGAACTTGGCAGTGCCTGACGTAGGGAGTCACAGGAAATGTAGTAAGGAAAAGCCATCATTAACGGTCGTGTTTTAAGCATGTTTAAGGTAGGCTACACTATGATATATACAGTGGAACCTTGGAATGCCTCTTCACTCAAACAATTTGAACATCAAAATGGTCCCATTGGATTTTCTCCTCCCAAATTCGAACAAAATTCTAAACAAATGCATCCTAAACAAAACACTCAATGGTGCGATTTTCCAAAGCTGATGCACATAGTTCGGTCCAGCAGGTGGCGATAATGCACCAAAATGATATGAAAATAAGGAGTTCAAACAGAATTCTGGAACCAACTGAGTTTGAATTCTGAGGATTCACTGTATATTAAACTCCTTAATTTATAATAAACAAAAAGTTATGGGTTATGGAATTGTCAAAAAGTTTCTCCATCGTAATTCTTGAGAGCTTGTATTGGCGTTAAAAACATGACTTCTTATAAGGATATTGAATTCCGACTTCAAACAAGTCTGAATTAAGCTAGAATTCCAAGGTTCCACTGTACTTAATCTGATGTCTAGATCGGAGTATGTTCGTTAGATTAATTATGAATAATATACTAACTGCAGAATTCAGATTATGTTCAGATTATTAAGTGCACGAAAACGCACTCGTGTTTGATATTTGTCAGGTTAATATAGGGTTGTTCGTTATTAATGGCAACACGTCCTGTATCTGGTTCCACAACGATCATATTTTTTAACACGCACTGGATGGCTGGTCAGCAGAACCGTGCGCTGATGGCAGACAAGCGAAATGTGGCTGATGGGTGGCAAATAAAGCACGAACATAAACAAAGGCAAACACAGACAGCGTGGCAAAAAGATGAAGCTACTCCTTCAAGAGCTCTTGAAGGCTGAAAAGAAGACGTCTGCCTGAGTGGCTTGAACATGACAGCGAGAAGACGCGACCATTTACATTTAGTCGTTAAGCAGATGCTCTTATACTGTGTGTATTACAGCCGATGCAGTCTTTTAATACAAGCAATGACGGGTTAAGAACCTTGGTTGCAACAGTAGCAGCTTGGCTGAGGTTAGATTTGAACCCTGGACCTTCTGGTCCACAGTCTACTACCTTAACCACTGAGCCAGTCGAGCTCCCACTGTAGGGTCAGGGCTAGCGGGGATTGCGAGCACTACTCGTGGTCACGTGGGGCACAAGAACCGATGCGCAACCTCAATGTGCCGCTCTTGTGGAGATGCCAGAGCTGCAGGAACTCCTCGGGCATGGCGTGGAAGCCGGACGAAGGCAGGACATTGTCGTAGTAGTGGTGGCTGACCGGCTTCTGGTCCAAGTCCAGGGCAAAAGGCCAAAACCCAAACACCGTCACCTCCTCGCAGATTCCCAGTGCCAGGCTCACCAGGAAGAGGCCGGTGGAGAGGCGGCGTCCATGCACGCCGCGCTGCTTCCAAAAGCGGCCCACATTCTTCAGGAAGTCAGGGTTCGCGAACAGGATGGTCTGGTTGGAGGCCGAGTCGGCCAGCGCGTGGTAGGCGCGCAGGGACAGCTCTGTGCCGGGCTTCATGGAGAAGGCAGGCATGTAGATGTAGCTGGAACCATAAGCCTTCATGTTTTCTACAAAAGATTTCCGAGACCACAGCAAGCTCTGAAAGCTAAAAAGAAATACAATGCATTAATATAGAGTACTGTACAAAAGCCTAAAGCCACCATTAGATGTGTTGTTTTAGCAATGGTATAATAACTATATATAACATATTGTCAACAACTGAAAAAATATTAATCTTGCATTTGTCACTCCATAATACTATTTTCCTGGTTCTTCCTTCCAGACTTTGTTAGCTTTAGCATAGCTTTCCACCCTATTCCTCTTTTGCAAAACTGGTTTCTTGGACGCTACCCTTTCAAGAAGACTGTTCCTCATCAAGGCCCATCAGAGTTTAGAAGCATCAACCTGGCAGCTAGATGTTGCTATTGCTCAATTGTAAGAGTCAACTAAATGCTAAATACTTGCTGTTTTCTGTTATGTTTTATTAGTTTTATATTTTTCTGGTTATTTTCTAACAAATTAAATTCTAATCCACTGAATAAGATATATTGTTGTTTTAGCAGTGGTTTAACTATCATATATAATATTTTATTGGTTCCTTTATTAGAATACAACCAGACAATCCAGGAAATTTCTGAACAAAGTATTTAGTGGGACCTGACCCTTCTAAAGTCTGAAGAAGTTTGGCAAGAAACCACTTTTGAGGAAGGGATACAGGGTTATTACACCATTGCTAAATAAAGAAATCTAATGATGGTCAAAGACTTTTGCATTGTAATGTATGTTCTGAATTTACTATGTAACCAGAGCAAGATCTGGGTTCCTAATTTCCTAGATTATATTAAAATACCTCTTCTCTATGATACTGGGGTTGGCTGTCACCAGCTGTGTCTTCCTACCCACGTCATCAGCATATTGTTTGGACAGGGGAGGAAGGTT
>JAVSBV010024902.1:0-11916 GCA_033117975.1 Parotocinclus spilosoma | reverse complement strand
TAATACTTTTGCACATGTTGGTTTGTGTCCTAATACTTTTGCACATGTTGGTTTGTGTCCTAATACTTTTGGCCACACGTAGCTGGACCTACAGTTCTTTAGCTGATTGAACTGTCCTTTAGATTGGTGAATGGATCAGACAGATGTTTAGATGGTCCATTAGATAAAGTGACACATTTAGATTGTTGGGCAGCTGTTTGTGATCAGATGTTTAGAGAATATACAGATGTTATGATTGTTCTTCAGATGTCTGGATGAATAGACTGATGTTTATGGACGGATGTCTAGAAGAATTTACAGATTTTTAGATGCTTCTTTTAACAAATTAGTGCATGAGCAGATGAATGGACAGATGTTTAGATGGTGGGTCATTTGTTTGTGAGATGGATAAATGTGTAGAGGACAGATGTATAGATGTTTGTACAGTAATATACAGATGTTTAGATGTTTTTTTTTTGATAAATGGATGGACAGATGTTTAGATGGTTCTTTAGATAAATGATGGATGGACAGATGTTTAGATGGTTCTTCAGATAAATGGATGAACAGATGTTTAGATGTTTTTTTACATGAATGGATGGACAGATGTTTGGATGGTTCTTTAAATAAATAATGAATAGATGGACAGATGTTTAGATGGTTCTTTAGATGAATGGATGGACAGATGTTTAGATGGTTCTATAGATAAATTATGGCTGGACAGATGTTTAGATGGTTCTTTAGATAAATAATGGATGGACAGATGTTTAGATGGTTCTTTAGATAAATAATGGATGGACAGATGTTTAGATGGTTCTTTAGATGAATGGATGGATGGACAGATGTTTAGATGGTTCTTTAGATAAATGGATGGATGGACAGATGTTTAAAAGGTTCTTTAGATGAATGAATGGATGGACAGATGTTTAGATGGTTCTTTAGATAAATGGATGGTTGGACAGATGTTTAGGTGGGTGTTTGTCTGGATGGACAGATGTTTAGAGGACAGATGTTTGGTACTATCACTCCTCTGGGAGTTCCCTCTGCTCTATCAGCAGGACAGAGCGACATTTAGGAAGCTGCATGAATTAAACCAGCATCAGACGAGAAAATCGACTGGGATCCAAATCAATACAGTCAAAAGAGCTGAGTGTGCTCAGAGTGTGTGTGTGTGTGTGTGTGTGTGTGTGAGCTGATAAAAACCTTTCTACTATAATATCCTAAGTAACCCAATTTTTTATGAAAGCTGCAGGTTTTAAATAATAAAAGTCCCACACTGTCCATAGATTAAAATTGTACTTTTTTTTTTTTTAAAGCTATATTTAAAAAAAAGAAAATAAAATAAACTCGTGGATTGGACACATCTTTTTGGCCTAAATAGGTTCTCACAGCATCCGATGCAGATCAGAGCAAAAACCAAGCCATGAGAAGCAAAGAACTGGACAGAGGTGTTTGGAAAATCTGGAGGAGATCTACCAAAAAATCCGCCGCACTGAAAGCCCACAAGAGCGCAGTGCCCTCATAATTCTTAACCGGAAGAAGTTTGGAATGACCAGGAGCCCAAGAACCAAATGGCCTCTCAGGTGAACTTCAAAGGTACCGCATGCTTCCAGAAGCTTCCAGAAGGTCAACCATCGGTGCAGCACCAAAACCAAAATCTGGGCTTCATGGCAGAGCGACCAGACAGAACAAGCTGGCACTGTCGGGTGCCAAAGCCGAGCCTGGTTAAGCCCCGCCCTCCGGTGATGATTGACTCCCAATTATTCCGTACGAACGGCAGGATCAGTGGAAAAGCAAATGAACTTGTCACGGAGGCAAAGTAAATAAAACGAGAGCGGTTTTGGTCGGGAGCGTCTCCTGATGGGACGGAGAAACAATCTGGTTCTGACTGACAGCTACAAGATTAAGCTTCATCCCACAGGCTGAGGAGACGCTCGCTGTCACCGGGAGCTCCTTTATTTACGTCCCGCTCGTTCCACCGTTCGTAATCAGCTTCGGAAAAGGCCGAATTCAGCGCGCTGAGGATTTAATGAACTCTGTAATTAGAGCCTGTCACTGATCCAGATCTGCTTATCCTCCATCATCCTCACCCGCATTTATTTATTCAGCCTGACTGCAAAACCATCCGTTCTGCTCCCACGCCTTCTTACCATCTGAACCGCCAACACCTGGAACATCTGGGGGCTTCTGAAATATGCTGATTGCCTGTGACCTAGAATTGTGCCCCCTGTGGCTGTCTGGTGGAGCTGCAGGCAGTTACAGGGCTTAATGCGAAGCCTCACAAATCTCCGGAGCTCATGAGGAGTCTTTCAACATTATTTAGGCCTCTTTGCATGTTTAAAATGGACAGATGTTCAGGTGGTTGGACCTGAGATGTTTAGAGAGATGGTCCGATGTTTAAATAAACCAACAGGTGTTTGGATGATGGTTAGAGAACAGACAGATGTTGAGGTGGTCGCACAGATATTAAGAGACACCTTGGACGGATGGACACATTTGTTCGGTTGTACATGTTTTTAGAAGAAAAGACAAATGTATAGTTTAGGAGAACAGACAGATGTTTAGACCGGACAGATGTTTAGATGGTTGGACAGCTGTTTAGAAGAACAGACCGATGTTTTGATGGTTAGACAGCTGCTTAAGAGAAAAAACAGATGTTTAGATGGTTGGACAGCTGTTCAGGAGAGCATACAGATGTTTAGATGGTCTAAGAGCTGCCCAACCAGGAGAAAAAAAAACAGATGTTTAGATGGTTGGACAGATGTTTAGAAGAACAGACAGCTGTTTAGGAGAACAGACAGATGTTTAGGAGAACAGACAGATGTTTAGATGGTTGGACAGCTGTTTAGGAGAACAGACAGATGTTTAGGAGAACAGACAGATGTTTAGATGGTTGGACAGATGTTTAGGAGAACAGACAGATGTTTAGACCAGACAGATGTTTAGATGGTTGGACAGCTGTTTAGGAGAACAGACAGATGTTCAGATGGTTGGACAGCTGTTTAGGACAACAGACAGATGTTAAGATGGTTGGACAGCTGTTTAGGTGAACAGACAGATGTTTGGAGGGGAGCAGTAAAACGTGCTCCACTGGTTATTTACCCAGACCTGGTTGGACGGCCCCAGTGGAAGTCGGTAGGATTTGTGTGGTAATCTGATGTTAGAAACAGAGCACAACTGTTCAAGCAGCTCTGTAGGTGAGGAACAAAACAAGGTCAGGCTGACTTACACACACACACACACACACACACACACACACACACACACACACATATCACCTACCAATAGAGGCAATAACGGAGCATTTTCTCACACACGTGTATGAGCTCTGCTCTTTAAATGATCTGCCACCAGTGATTCAGTCAGCCACGAGTCTTACACACACACACACATGCACACACACACACACACACACACACACACACACACGGTGGGTTATATTTAGAACCAAAAACTGCTTTGAGACGGTGTTCTATTGTTAAAAGCGCTATACAAATAGGTCTTGACTTGCCTGTTTACACACACACACACACACACACACACACACACACACGCTGGCCTTGATGTAATGGATTTATGATGTCAGGACCCAGAGGTGAAAGACTCTAGGTGTGAGAAATGTCCCACACTTTGGGTCTGGACGGGCGTTCTGTTAGACTCCCATGACTTGGTGCCCATCAGGTGGCAGAACTGGCAGCATTCCAGCTGTGATCCTCCATCCCATAATGCCATAATGAAACCCTTTGATGTTTATTGGGGGACGTACAGTTAATAGGAGGCACTAGTTACCCTGTTGGGCCGTGTCTAGCCTGAATACAAGGTTCTATAGGGTACCCTGCGCCACATTTACCCACCGATGGTACAGCTGACACTGTCGTCCCATAAGCTGGAAACCAGGAGGAGCAAGGTGGAGACATTCCTGTTACATCCATGCTGTGTGGGTAAGTGTTATCAAAACAGACAGATGTTAAGGAGAACAGACATGTGTTTAGATGGTTGGACAGCTGTTCAGGAGAGCATACAGATGTTTAGATGGTTAGACAGCTGTTCAGGAGAGCATACAGATGTTTAGATGGTTAGACAGCTGTTAAGGAGAACTGACATGTGTTTAGATGGTTGGACAGCTGTTTAGGAGAACTGACATATGTTTAGATGGTTGGACAGATGTTAAGGAGAACAGACAAATATTTAGATGATTGGACAGCTGTTTAGGAGAACAAACAGATGTTTAGATGGTTAGACAGCTGTTTAGGAGAACAAACAGATGTTTAGATGGTTGGACAACTGTTTAGGAGAACTGACAGATGTTTAGATGGTTGGACAACTGTTTAGGAGAACTGACAGATGTTTAGATGGTTAGACAGCTGTTTAGGAGAACAAACAGATGTTTAGATGGTTGGACAGATGTTAAGAAGAACAGACAGATGTTTAGATGGTTAGACAGCTGTTTATAACAGACAGATGTTTAGATGATTGGACAAATGTTTAGGAGAACAAACAGATGTTTAGATGGTTAGACAGTTGTTTAGGAGAACAGACAGATGTTTAGGAGAACAGGCAGATGTTTAGATGGTTAGACAGCTGTTTAGGAGAACAGACAGATGTTTAGATGGTTAGACAGCTGTTTAGGAGAACAGACAGATGTTTAGATGGTTAGACAGCTGTTTAGGACAGCAGACAGATGTTTAGATGTTTAGGAGAACAGACAGATGTTTAGATGGTTAGACAGATGTTTAGGAGAACAGACAGATGTTTAGATGGTTAGACAGATGTTTAGGAGAACAGACAGATGTTTAGATGGCAGGACACTTATAGGATTTCCTCCAGACCCTCTGGTTCTTCTCGGATGTCGTTTCTTCTGCTCTGGTCAGCAGGTGCTGATGATCTTTTCAATGTCAGGTGGTTCCAGGACAGAATCGTCTCTCTGTGTGACGCTCTGTTGTATTTTTATATCAGCGTGAGATCTGTCACTGCAAAACACTCTCCCGCTGCGTCTGTCTTTGGCCTGAGATCTTCTGCACATCCGTCACGCTGAGATCCACCAGCAACATCGGCGTCACCGTAAGCCCTGATCCCGGCCTCGGTATGGTGTTTAACGAGGGCTCATCCTAAACAAAACAGTTTAGCCTCTGTTTCTCATCAGTACAGGGCTGGCTGAATACTTTAGGCAAAAGAATCTTTTACTGAATCGCTGAATCATTTAATTGTGACGTGGACCATTTCTTCCTGGGTTTCACATCTCTGTTGTTTACTGTGTGTGTGTGTGAAAAAGATTCAGTTCGGTTCATTCTCTGTTCATTAGTGAGTCATTTTAATATGATTCCTTCCTCTGTAATTCAGTCTGAATCGGTGAGTCATTTGGTCTTGACTTGATTCGCTCCTGTCTCCTGTCTCCATTTTATTCCCTCAACTTACGTCAGCCCTTGAACTGGTATTGAATGTGTGCAGTTTGGCATGTTCTTCTACTCGTTTGTCATTCCTATAGAACTGGTTTGTTTTGTGATCGACTATTGTTCATCGAGACGGTGGAGTGACTCTGAGTCAATTGCTCAATAAGTGATTCATTGATTAAAACACAATCTCAGTTAATAAAAGTGGAGTGAATCAGTGAATCATTTAGTCAGTAAGAAATGTGCGACTCTTTTACTCAGGGAGTCAGCGTTTGAATCAGTGAATCATTTTATCACCTTAACTTATCGAATCACTGATTCATTGAGACAGTGGAGTGACTCAGTGAGTCAATTACTTATTTACAGATTCATTGAGTCGGTTTGTGAATCAGGCAATCGTTCGTCAGATTTTCAGTGAATCATTTACAATCGTTCTAGAATCTGTTCAGGGAGTCAGAGTTTGAATCAGTGAATCATTTAGTCAGTAAGAAATGTGCTGGTGTTTTATTCAGGGAGTCAGCGTTTGAATCAGTGAATCATTTAGTTGGTAAGAAATGTGCGACTCTTTTATTCAGGGAGTCAGTGTTTGAATCAGTGAATCATTTAGTCTGTAAGAAATGTGCGACTCTTTTATTCAGGGAGTCAGTGTTTTTGTTTTTACTCTGAGTTGCTTTTTGTTTTGTTCAGGGAGTCGTTGTTTAAATCGGTAAGAGTCATTTAGTCTCATTGAATCATTTAGAATCATTTAGCAGAGTAAAGCAGATTTTATTTAGGGAGTCAGTGTTTGAATCAGTGAATCATTTAGTCTGTAAGAAATGTGCGACTATTTTATTCAGGGAGTCAGTGTTTGAATCAGTGAATCATTTAGAATCATTTAGCAGAGTAAAGCAGATTTTAATTAGGGAGTCAGCGTTTGAATCAGTGAATCATTTTATAACGGAAATGATTCCTCCCTCTCTATCAGCTCATTAGAATTTTACTCTGTGAGCCATTTTGTCTTTCGTCCGAGCCGCTTTTGTTTTGTTCAGGGAGTCGGCGCTTGGATCGGTGAGTCATGTGATTAGGGTGATGAATCGTTCAGCGGGTTAGAGTTTGAATCAGTGATTCATTCGGAGCCACTCCTGTTTAGTGTGTGAATAAGTGAATCATTTCCCTTATATCAGTTATCAGATATGTCAGTGAATCGGTGAATCGTTCAGTGATTCGGTACCTTCCGTACGGCCTAAATCGAACGGTAGCCACGCGACTGAAGTATTTTCGGCCCAAATAAATAAATGAACTACCAGCTAAAATAAGGCGTGACTCCCCCGTGAGAGCGTCCACACCTCCTTTATTTTGTTTTATGTTAGATGTGTAAGTCGTTATCCGATCTCACCACCTGCACCAAAAAATGCCACTGTGTTTTCTTTTCCATTTTATCTCCAGTTTGTTGCTTAGCAGGAGATGTAACCACACACACACACACACACACACACACACAACGTATGAATATAAATCCACTGGAGTTGCGTGTGTGTGTTTATCTGCAACGCTGCGATGAAGAGGAACTGATGAGGAAGGAGAATCCACGCTGGTCTGGACGTTCAGGAAAGCAACCGTACTCTCGCTATCTCCGCTAAACACACGTCTAAACTGAATGATATCACACACACACACACACACACACAAACAACTGATAAGCATTACACACACACTTTTTACATCCCCTGAAATGTTTTTTTTTCCACATCATGCATTTTTATTAAATCTTCTAAAACTCCAGTTTAAAACGAACACACACTGGGAGGAAGTGCTGGTGCTGCACAGATGCACCACGTTTCTGAGCGTGTGCAGTTTGGCATGTTCTTCTCTCTGCATGCCTGCCCCTTCTGTAGCACTGTGGTTGGTTTCGAGGTCAGTGGTTGAATCGGAGATTCAATGAATCATTAAATTAAATTAAATTAAATTACTGAATCAGTGTGTGAATCAGCGAATCATTTGGCCAGTTTGACTCAAATACTGTCTCGGTAAGCAGGAAATAAATGATTCACTGACTCAAATACTGATTTACTTGCTGATTCAGTGAATCATTTATTTATAATTATTTAGAGAATTGCTCGATGCCATTCACTGAATCAGTGTGTGAATCAGTGAATCATTTAGCCTGTTTGACTCAAACACTGTCTCGGTAAGCAGGAAATAAATGATTCACATACCGATTCACTTGCTGATTCAGTGAATAATTTATTCACTGCTTATTGAGACAGTGGAGTGATTCAATGAATCACTAAAAGATTTGCTCAATAAATAAGTGATTCACATAACGATTCAGTGAATCATTTATTCACTGCTTATTGAGACAGTGGAGTGATTCAATAAATCATTTAATTACTAAGAGGTTTGTGTGATTTCATTCACTGAATCAGTGTGTGAATCAGTGAATCATTTAGCCAGTTTGACTCAAACACTATCTCTGTAAGCAGGGAATAAATTATTCACATACCGATTCACTTGCTGATTCAGTGAATCATTTATCCACTGCTTATTGAGACAATGAATCATTTAATTAGTTAGCAAGTTGTTCAATTTCATTCACTGAATCAGTGAATCACTTAGCCAGCCTGACTCGGTAAACAGGGAATAAATGATTCACTGATTCAAACAATGTCTCAGTAAAAACAGTGGATTGATTCAGTGAATCACTAAGAGCTTTGCTCAATTTCATTCACCGAATCAGTGTGTGAATCAGTGAGTCATTTAGCCAGTCCGATTCAAACACTGTCAATCAGAATCACAATCAGTCCTCTCTATATTAAAGAGTTTGATTCAGTGAGTCATTTGGTAAATGACAGACTCGCTCATCTTGTTTAAAAAGTAAGTGTCTGAATCAGTGAATCATTTAGCCTGTTTGACTCAAACGCTGTTTCGGTAAGCAGTGAATAAATGATTCACATACCGATTCACTAGCTGATTCAGTGAATCATTTGGTCACTGCTTATTGAGACAGTGGAGTGATTCAATGAATCATTTAATTACTAAGAGAATTGCTCGATGCCATTCACTGAATCCGTGTGTGATTCAGTGAATCATTTAGTCTCTGCTTATTGAGACAGTGGAGTGATTCAAATGACAGATTCAAAGTGTTATCATCTGATGAGGCCAGAATCACTCGTCTGTGTTTTAAAACGTCATCGTTTAAATCAGTGAATCATTTGGTAATGAACTGAATCGTTTTCTAAATGAAATATCCCCCGATTGTTTTAACCTGTATGTTTTTAACACATTTAGAAAACATTAGAACGAGTCTTTTAACCAAGTGGGAATCAAATCATCTCTGGTGTCTGTGCTCTACCCCTCGTGGTGGGTTGCCTCTACCCCGTATGGACCGGGAATCCCCACTATGGGTGCAATTCGGGTGGAGCACAATGAGAGTGTGGACAAAAATAGAAAGGAAAGAGAAATGAAATGATTCCTGAGGTCGTGGCCTCAGATCGTGGAGGTTTTATTCTGCAAGTAAATATGGAGGCAAACCCATGGATCCTCTCCGGCACACCGGCACGATTCCGAAACGTTTACGCCTCCTGCTGAGGAACTAATGCTGTTGTTCTCAGTCTGATTTTGAGCCGATTGCTTTCACTTCTCTAATGGCCTCTCTTGCTGTGAAGTCGAGCCCCCAAATTGGCTCTTGGATTGTCCGCCGCTTGCCACTCGCCTCTGGAATTTAGTCGATTCTTTCATATTTTCCTCTCCGTTCCCGTTTCTTTCCGTGCTCTTATTCCTTCCGTTTATCTGGACCCGGCTTTCCGGCACGAGTGAGACGTCCCGCTCTTAGTAAGAGACGAATCTTTGCGGCCCTTCTGCCGCAAAATAAAAAAACGGAATTCCCTACTCTCCTTATCTCCAGGTTTCAAGCTTTCCAGGTTGGAAACCTGGAATTCTGTAGCTTTTTCCAGTCTTGCCAGTATCAAGGATGCTCCTCGTTTGATGGTAAAGAACTTTGTTGGAAACTCTCTCTTGTTCCGGAGCTCAAATACGGGGTCTTGTTCAAGGGATTGCCGGAGGTCGGAGGCAGTAATGCAGACCCTTGTTGCTTTGTAATCAAAAGGTGTCCCGTCCAGGGCGTATGGACACCCCCTGCGTCCAGTGGGAACGGCGTGAGACCCCGGTGACCCAGGCCAGGACAAACTGACATAGAAGAAGGGCGGAGAAGAAATAAAACAATCATTTTTTAAATCCAAGGTAGGACCCGCGCTGTAAGAAACATGCCTCAATCCAGCGGCCGGCTTGTTTTGGTTTATATAAACCTGCATCGATCGCTCCTCAGAGGCGGAACTCCCCACCTGCGAGTCTTAAACCCGGCACCCCTTCGTCAGGATTTTCAAAGTCAAAAGTCAAAGCTTCAAAGCATTTACTGGAGCTGCTCCTCTGAAGTTGCGCCTGGTCCACAAAGAGCTGGATGAAAAGCAAGAATACGATTCGGCGCGATCATAATCGAGGGGTCACCAGTCGCCCGTCTCCAGGGAAGCTCGTTTAGAACGTGACGCGATTTAATCGCCGGTCGGCCAGGTTTCAGTTCGCGGGCCATTTCGGGAGCATTTCGTTGTCAGGCGAACGTGCTCGTGGCGGGGCGACGGGAACGTTTCCGCGACCTGATTACATCCGTCGTAGCTCGACTCGGCTTCCTGCAGCGCGGTGTAAAATCAGAGCCATCAAATCAACGATTTTCTGTTTGTAATTAAACTCGGTCGCTGATTAAACTCACTGATTGAGATAAACTCTCATTTCTCACGCACTTGTTGAGGAACTGCAGATCCTCCGCCCATCCTTTGCTCCAACAAAGCCTTTCCCGGGTGCTACGTTTGTACCAAATCACGGTCACGATCACCTCTGGACAATATGCGCCGCGAAAGAGGGGCTCGAAAGTTCCTGTTTTGCCCATTTTTAATGACTGCCGCTAAATCAGCTTGCACATTTTTGACTGGTGTTATCAAATTTTACACACTCCAGCTCTTAGGAACTCTCCCAGGGTAAATGGCTCTTCATGCAGAGCTGTGTATGTTCACTCCGAGAGCTCCAGGAGGGCTTTTTTTTTTTTTTTTTTTTTTTAATCCCTGTCTCTTGAGTGTACACTGCCAGGGCAGTTCCTAATTCCACACTACAAACTTCATTGAGCACAGAAATTAAAGCCAGAGCTTCTGGGATTCTAAACTCTCACCGAGACGGAATAAATCTTCTGAAGAAGATTATAGCATATATATACCATAGTCGGGAGTTTCTTCATCAGCATGCAGCAATGATGAAAGAACGGCAGTAGTTAAGCCAGTAAGAACCCATGTCCGGACCAGCTTTAGAAAGGTTAAGAGCTATTTTATGTACGAGGTGAACAGGAGGGGGGCCGAGTGCTCGCCCCTGGGGAACTCCTGAGCCAGATAACATTTGTAATCAGTCGTTAATGGGGGCTTTGATTCGGAGACGGGAGCGTGCAACGATACGCAAGCGTATATGCCCGTAAGTAACTGGTATCACAAGGCTCAAGGCACGACCAGCCCAGGACAACGCAGTGCACGAACCTAGTTCCGCTCAGATATGCGATATCTCAGCACTCAGCCGTTCCCCCGGGGTTCGAACATGGATCAGGGGTGCCCCTAAGTTGCAACGTATGGATTTTTTATAATCAGAAGAGATGTCAGGAACCGTTTAACCGATTCGCGGCTACTTAATAATCACTACGATGAGGATTAAAAAGGTGTAGAAGTGCTTTGGGTCCGTTTAGCTCGGTTATTGGCAGTAATTGCTGTTCTCCAGCTGCGTTCCAGTTCCAGCTTTAATCATTTTCCCTGCATGATTTCTCTGTACAGGTCGAGCCGCCGAGCTCTGGATGAATGTGCTCATTTCTCTGGGATTTATTGATTTTTTTTTTTCACCCCGCAGAAATGAGAAAAGACGGCTCCGGAGAAGAGGACAGAGGGGCTAAGCGTCCGTCTGTTTGGATGAGAAAATCTCTTAATGGCTGCTTTTAAAACTTCAGCGCTCGAGGGTGAGGACTCTCTTATTCTCACACAGCCGCAGGCTAAGAGCTAATCACGCCTAATCCTAATGGATTTCCCGTTTTTATATGTTCCTATAAATAAATGAATACGTTCGGGAGCGCCGTTTACGGGACTGAGCCCTGTGAGGGAGTTGGGTAACGATTCCTAATGCGAAATGAAACGCAAAACATGAGAACGGGGGAATATTCCAAACAAACATGACAAGGATAGGTCCTAAATAGCCGAAAACTGTTGTTGAAAAGAGATGTGGTGGTGGTTTTTGGTAGGACCCAAGGATGCGGGATAGACGGAATCCCACGATAATATAGAAGGGGATTAAGAGCGGAGCATAAGGCTCCTGAACACAAAAAAAACAAAAGGATAAAATGGCGCGCCGGTGTGTTGCGTCACGACTGGGAGCAATGCGCAAACCGATCGCGAGAGGGCGCCGAAGCGCCTACGGGGCAGGCGTGCAGAGAGCACGATTTGGGACGTCTCCCAAGTGGCGAGGCACAGAGGTAGTCCGAACGCCAGAGGGC
>JAVSBV010024891.1:5000-11916 GCA_033117975.1 Parotocinclus spilosoma | reverse complement strand
TGTTACATAGCATGTCCCGTCTTGTAACATAGGGCATGTTTGTTTAATCGGACCAGCCGGTTATTAGGACCAAAACGTTCATGTCCGGATGTGGTCCCATTAACCGGATTCGACTGTATTTACACAATAGAGACCAAACTCGGACTCACACGTTGAAGACTCGAGGTTTGGCTCATACTTGCAATCTAGAGGCTAAAAATTACACACTACAGTCTTAAGATTCGACTCAGACTCCTACACTTGAGAGTCAAAAAGGGACTGGTACTCAAACACCAGAATTTTGAGATTCGTCTCAACCTTGAGTGCTAGAGACTCAAGACCTCTGACTCAATGCAAGCAACTTAACCCCGGTTTATACACTAATGAATTTACATTTACATTTCCAGCATTTAGCAGACGCCCTTATCCAAAGCGACTTACAACTTTTACAGTCTTACAATTCAAGCAATGGTGGGTTAAGGGCCTTGCTGAAGGGCCCAACTGTGGCAGCTTGGCAGAGGTGGGATATGAACACTGGATCTTCTGGTGAAGAGCCCAGTACCTTAACCAATAGGCTACCACAGTCCACCTCACCTGAATCAAACCTCGCTAGAGATCTGAGACTCATCTTTGACTCACAACGTACAAACGTACAAACTTTTTGACTTCTGTTGATTTCCAGCTTAAAACTACCTGTTTCCTCAATTTCTGCTTCCTCCTCGAATCGGTTTACTTTATTTTGTTGTTTTGTTTTGTTGTTTCTGTTTTCCCAAGCTATGTTATGTATGGGGGTCCAAATGAAAATACATTATTCACCCATCTTTTTTACCCAATCCTTATTTATCTTCTTGCTGCAGCCGATTTTGAGCCGTCCTTGCTTTGGTATGTTCTCCATGTTTAATGCCCTACAGACTCCCTCATTGCTGAGCCATTTGGTCTTTCTTGACACATTTTTCTTTTTTGTGCCGTGTTTACTCCCAAATTCTTGTGGCTCCGCTCCAGACCTGAGCGCTAAAAACTCCAGACTAGACCCAAAGTCATTGCTGCTGTTTTTCTTTAACCTTCATCGTCCATCCTGATGTGCATTTTGGCTCTGGTTTCACCCCTGATGCCCTTCCTAAAAACCCTGACTGACATTTATGGGATAGGTCGCACTCTGGGTTTGGTTCCAAGCCTTCCAACACTGGTTTTCCCAGCCGCAGGATCTATCCACTGACCCAGCAGTGCTGCTGACTCCAACCTTAAGTAATGTGTGGTAATAAAATGTTAATTAACTGCTTGGCTAAATGTTATCGAATGAACTTGTGTGGTTTTGTAGAGTTTACAGGGCACCGTGACAGTATTTAAGTGAGAAGTTTGTCAGGAGAGCAGGTAATGTCCTTCTAATCTGTTGATAAAGGTGTTAGGGTATGCACTCATCCAACCTGCTCCGGTACAACAGATTCTAATCTTGCGTGTCAGTGGATGTGCGTGCTCACGTGCGTGTGTGTCCGCCCTATAAAGACGCACATACCATTCTCAGAGTCAGTCAGTAACTCAGTGGTGTCCCTGGCTTGTCTCCTGCACGTCCACCTGTTATTAAGGTAAGACTCCAAGCTCTGAGAGCGTCTACAGTACATATAGCAACTGCAAAATAATAGGCTTTGGTTAATAAAGAACAGATTCTGGTACTGATCAACTGCAGATTGTTTTTTGTCCTAAGGCTAAAAAGGAGTTCATCAAAACACATTCATTATGGCTATGCTTTTTCTTTGTTTCAGCACATAAAATCATGGCAACTAAGATGGTCATCCAGCAGCCCAAGCCGATGGTAATGGCTCCAGGATCGGAGCAGTGGAGCACCAGCATCTGCGAGTGTGACAGCGTCTGTGATTGTGAGTAAACCAGTGACGTTTCTGCTTTGCGTTTTCATGCCTGTACGCCCAGTCACCGATGTGCTGCGTATGCGCAGGCTGCTTCGCGTGCTGGTGCTTCCCTTGTTTCTCCTGCATCACGGCCAGAGACCACGGCGAGTGTCTGTGCCTGCCTCTGCTCGAAGGGTGCGGTCTGATCCCACCCATTACCATGGCCATGAGAGTGTCCACCAGAGGCACCTACGGCATTGAGGTGAATACACGCTTCATGTTTGGTTATCCGTTAATTAAATGTTCAAAATGGAAATCAGACTGCTTTCACATGAAATCAATCCATCCAAATGTATTTCTATAGCGCTTTTTACAATGGAGCATCGTCTCAAAGCAGCTTTATAAACATTAAATTATCTTAAAAGGCCAATCCCGAATTGAGCAAACCTAGGGCTACAGTGGAAAGGCAAAACTTCCTGAAAGTAGGAAGAAAATCCTGAAGAAACCTTGGGAGGAACCACGATTTAAAACGGGTGGCGCGAAGGTTTTAATTAGGTAAATACTTAAATGTCAATTTTGGTAATAAACTAAGTAACAAAATAGATTTTACAACAAAATACATTTTAAAATCAGTCCTCAGTGGGAGGTCCTAAAAGGCACATCATAACGTTGGTCTATTTAGGTAGAGAACTCAGGTACGAAGCCCAGTTACAGTTGCCCTTTCAAAGCTGGGACCCTGTGGTAGTTGGACTACCTGTCTAGCCACCTCTTATTAAAATAACTGGCGTGACAACAGGTTATCGTTATTTCTTCATATAAGGATCAGACGGTAATTGAGCTCTTTCTCCAGGATTCAATATGCAACGACTGCGTGTACTCCTGCTGCTGCGGCCCTTGCTCTTGGTGCCAGGTAAGACGTGAGCTGAAGGCTCGTCACCATCCCGTCACGTCCTTCCGCAGGGGTGGAAAATAATCCACTCATCCTCATCCTCATCCTCGTCCTCATCATCCTTGTACGCTTCTTCAGGATAAATGTATCTGGATCATCTGAATCAACAACAGAGACACTTTCTGTACCGTCGTTTATTGTTACGGTTTATTGTAAGTTTCCTAATCTGGAAAGTCTGTGCCAGTCTTTTCTCGCCGTCGTTTTGTATTTACAGTTTAGGGGGTTTTAGGTCTGAGATATGTCCAAACCGCTCATGTATGAAGACGTGAACCTTTGAGAGAGCCTTCTATTGCTTGTTTATGCGCGATTTCTCTATTTATGATGTCATTCCTTGGCATTCCTCTCATTCTTAGTGAGAAATAACTAATTTTGAGACATTCTCCTGATTCTTGAAGATCACTCTGCGTCCTGTTTCAAACCCACTGGCAAAAAAACACTTAGCAGCTGAATTTGTATGTCAAAATATGATCAGTGAAATAAAAGACTTTCATAACATGCAAGCTTTTTCTTGTCAGTCCATATAAGGTAAAAATGAGAAAATAATAAGACACAGAGCAAAGCATATAGTCTCAGCAACAATAAAGTAAGAGCAGAAATATTTACTGAGAGTTTAGATGAACAATCAGAAGCAGCACTTTGCCTGTTTTCTGGCTGCTCTTGTTAGAAGTTCCTGGAACTGGTGAATCAAATCCTTCTAAGGCCTCAGATTTGAATTGGTATGAATTTGTAACTTCTGCCAGCTAGTAAGTATTAAAACGAAGCCCTGTCTTTGAACAGGAACCATTTTTGGTCTGTAGGAGCTTCCAATGAGGACTTTTACCACACAAAAAGATACTAATGAGAAAACAGGTCTAAGAATGAAGTATGTGGAGCAAACCCAAACTCTAAAGTCCGCAGGGTCGCAAAAAGTAAAATCGCTGATCTGATCAGAAAAGCTTAGTCTTATTATTAATAACATACAAGGTGTTTGGTCCCAATTTAGTCAAAAAATAGATTTAATCCTGTAGCAATTAAGCATTGTCTCAAAGCAGCTTTACATTTTTATATTATCTTCTAATATTTAAGACCAGTCCATCATCGAGCAAACCTAGGGTGGCAGTGGCCAGACAAAAACGTTCTAAAGAAGAATCCTTGAAAATACCAAGACTCAAAAAGGGATCTGACCTGCTTGGGCACCATAGATGTTATATGTGAGAAATAAAAGTTGGTAAATAGTTTAATAAGTAATAAGAGTATAGAATAGTTAAAATAAACAAAAGTGTAGTACAACCCCAATTCCAATGAATTTGGGACGTTGTGTAAACATAAATTAAAACAGATTTTTTTTTTTTTTTTTGCAAATAATTACTCATTTGGAATTTGATGCCAGGAACAGGTTGGAAAATAGTTGGGACGGGGCAATAAAAAGTTGTGTTAAAAAGGAATAAATAAATAAAAAGGAATGCTCAAAATCACCTGTTTGGAACATTCCACAGGTGAGTGTCATGGTTGGCAGTTGTTCACAAGCAAGGATGGGGCGAGGGTTAACACTTTGCGATAAACTACAGTCCAACAGTTTAACAACAAGGATTTCATCATCTACAGCCCATAATATCATCGAAAGATTCAGAGAATCTGGAGAAATCTCTGTAAGTAAGCAGCAAGTCCGAAAACCGACATTGAATGCAGGTGGCATGTGCTGCCATCCAAGAAACATCTTTTTCCGAGACGTCTCTGTTTATCTCAGCAAGACGATGCCAAGCCACATTCTGCACGTGTTACAGCAGCGTGGCTTCGTAGTAAAAGAGTACCGATACTAGACCTGTCTCACACCGAAGATGTATGAGTGAGAGGGAGTGCACTCTGTAATCGATTGTCATCCTTACAAGCATTGGTTCCCATTGAGCAGATATGAAAATGTATTAAGATTTTGCACAGTGCGGTGCAAAAGTCTTAGACCACTATTATATTTGTTATTTTTGCAATGATATATGTTACAGTATGTGGTAGGACCCAAAGATGCTGGAGTGACGGAATCCCACGACGTATTATAATAATGGGGAGATAATATAGAAAAACTAAAAGGGGAAAAATGCGGAGCCAAAAGGCTTCCAAACACAGGAAAACAAAAAGGAAGAAAAGGCGCGTCGTTGTGTTGCGTCCCGAGTGGGAGCAACGCGTGAACTGATCGCGAAAGGCCCTGAAGCGCCAAAACGGGGCAGACGTGCAGAGAGCACAATAAGGCACCGAGGAAGTCCGAAATGCCAGAGGCGTGAATAAATCGCGGAAGGTGCCGAAGTGCCAGAGGGCGAGCATGAGCTCGGGCACACATAAAGCGCGAGTAAGTGGAGCCGGGGCACGTCTTAATCAGGGCGCGCAGTCGGCTGGAGTGAGACTCGATAGATGCCGAGGACGAAAGGAGCGTGAGCTCAGGCGTGCGAGGAGCGCACGAGTACGGAATGGGAAATCCTCAAAGTTTCCCTAAAATACCTCGGGGATTTCCGTACACGTCCATCGGCACAATAAGCCCCGGGACGTTACCAACTGACCATAAAGGTGATCGCAACGGAGTAAATGTGTGCGCGCGCCGGTGGTCGGGTGCGCGGATGGAGTGACGACCTGGCCACGAACAACGCTAGAACTCGCACTTAATTAATGGAAAAAGCAGATGTTCATCATCAGGTCCTAAATTAAGCACAGGTTATAAACCGGCTCACCGATTGCTTTGTAACGGCAACCGGCGAGGACGACAGAACGCTCCGGGGCGAGAGGTAGGAACCCTAACAATATAATGAACATATATAACATATTGTTCACAGTTGGATCCAAACATTTTAATCTTGTATTCATCACTATATAATTCTATTTTTTACTTATTTTCATTCCTTTGTCGGCTTTATCAGAGCTAACCACTTTCTAAAGATTCTTGGCTGCTATAATTCCAAAAAGACCATTCCTTATCAAGTTTATTCAGACTGTAGAAAGGTCAATATGGAATCCCGGTGAAGCTACCAAATTACTGCTCAAGTGTAAGGGGAGAACATACTAAATATACTGCTCACAAAATGAAATATACCCTAATTTTTGTGAGAAGTGCGTTTCATGTGTATGCATTTTTAAAACTGCACACAAACGTCCTGTATTTTCTCAGTGTATTCTGATAAGGAGACTGGGAAATAACTGTACATGGTGAGTCAAAAGTCACAGAACAGTAACAAAAGGGGAAATGACATATCTTAATACCCCAACAAATAATGGGTGAGGGGGTCTATCATTTATTTTTTTGTCTTGAGCATGGCCAACATCTTCAAAGCCGCAATACTGGATCAAAGGCAAGTTTTTCCAATGCGAAGATGATCATGAAGGACATCAACGCAAATCAGAATTGTCTCAATTGTCTCGATTGGTGCAATTCAATTTGCAATATCTCTGGTTGTTTAAAAGTTATCAACACAGAAAGAAACTTTTGCTGTTCATAAAAGGTAACTGAAGATAGAATTGGTGATTTTGATGTCCGCCGCTGCCATATCATCAGACTTTAACGACCGACACCCAAAAAAATTACCAATTTCACACAGCACTGTTACATCCCACTTTGCCAAATTCAGAGAAACCGGAACTGTGGACGATAAGAAACTAGTAAACATCTGAAGAACCGCTACCTACAAAGAAACCTCAACAATTCTTTCAGCAGCATTTGTGAAAAATTCACGATTGCGACGTGTCCTATGACTTTTGACTTACCCTATATATAGTTATTAGTGCATTGCTAAAATAATAACTCGGTGAATCGCGGGTTTTCAAAAAATCTTAATGGAAAATATATATCTCAGATTTTCGCTGTTTTGCATTTTTTTGCAGAACTCGATCTGCACATGCATAGTACGTGTGGTATAGTTAACGTATACATAAACATGTACTTGATTAACTTTTACATTAAAAAAATCACAAAAATTATAAAAAATATATTCAAAATATTAATTCGAACAATAAAGGAATGTTATAAATGTTATAAATCATAAAATATTACGATTTACAGAAAATAGAGTATTTACTCAGCGGATGAATACTCACCAAAAACGAGAAGTAGCACTAGAGCATCGGCCGCCTGAGTCGCTACTTGGCGACATGACCAGTTTTTATCTGCGGTTTTGTGTTCGCTGTT